>JAACJT020000606.1:0-18665 GCA_009936485.2 Gymnarchus niloticus | reverse complement strand
TTTTAATGTTGAGTTTCAGGCCCACTTTAGCACTTTCTTCCTTCACCTTCAACAAGAGGCTCTTCAGTTCTTCTTCAATAGGACAAGTACAGCACTCCAGTACCAGAAAGTGCTCACTAACTATGAATTGTGTTCTGCTGTATGTCTTGAAAAACCACAGCTGCACAGCTTTCATTTTTCTCAAACTCTGTGATTATTCCTGGAAATATTTGTTTTGCACCAACACGGTTTGTTTCCCAGTATCACTCAGCCTCCCCGCTCAACACTCTGTATACCTGTTTTTGTTTTGTTTCGTTTTGTTAATGTCAGCTGCACATTCCTTGAAATTGAACCTTCTGCTCTGTTGATGTCTCCCACAGTCGAAGTAGAAGCTTGCCTGGTGAATGCTCACACAAGTGGATTTGGCATTATTATTACAAAGATCATCTACCAAAAATGATCTTTTATTCTTAACAAATATCTCATGTTCTAGAAAATTTCTGCAGCATTAATACTTTTAAATAATGATATGTAAGAGGTGAGATGTGAAACAGATAGCTGTGGAATCAGTTATGAGAGGGTTGAAGATCTGTGATTCCAACAAAAACACAATGGGAACATGGCCCCTTGATGGGTGGGGGGATGTAGTATGACACAGACGACTGCAGCAAACACCACCGCAAAAGCAGTAAATGTTGAGGAACACTCCAGCTCTTTTCTCCCAAATCCACTCAGCTGACCTAATATAAAAAATCCCAAGAAGGTAATTTGACAAAGGTCAGCTGACATTGATAGCTTTAATATTGCGCTATACTCTCGGAAATGGTCTCCAGTCTTATTCTTATGGTAACACAGTATCTCCTGAACCTGGCACTTACTCTGCCTTTTGTGAGCTCACACTGAAGAACAGTAATTGAAGCTTAGAAGTCATGCAGTCTCAGGACTTGTGTCATTCCTCACATTGTGTGTTAACGTCTTTGAGGAAAAGTCATGTAAGGAAGTTGACCTGATTGTCATCCAAATACCATTCAGACATATCCCAGTAAAGTCCATATTTTGGACGACTGTTACGATGTCCACGATTAAACACAGCCTGATGTTACTGTAAATCTCCTTTTAATCTTGTCATTTGAGTTTTGAAGGTTTAAGTGCTTTTCAGGTTTCCCATAGTCTGTCTTGAGTGCTGGCCTTTTTGAAACGCCTGTGCATCATGAACAAAAGAACTAACCTCTGAGAGATGAAAAGGGGAATGATTAAATGTCATTTTCCTCTAAAAATACAGAGAAAAGATTCAGCGCAAAAAGCACACAGTAGCTGTAAATTTATGGGAAAGGAGAGATACTTTGTATTATAGATCTTAGCTATCAAATTCACAAGCTGAAATGGATGTGATGGAGTGGGTGGCAGAGAATCGGTCATGTTCACTACGTCAAAAGTGTTATTCTTTGGTGAGTTCTGGAGGGAAAACATCTTCATTCAAAATACAGACTGCATAGATGGTAGGTAGCTTTCAAAATTACAAACGGATGCAACTGGTTTACACTTTTCCCGTGACAAATGATCAAAGATCTGCAATTTGAGAATGTTGCCAACTATAGGAAAATGTGATATGGACACGAGCAAGGCTGACATTCATCTACCACAGATGTTACACTTGTTATGTATTTGTCTGTAAAGCTGCTGTAGTTACAGGGACGCTCCGACAGGATTGTCTGACTATAAAGTCCAAAAATCATCTTACAGGCATGAAGCATGAAATAAGAAGTGCTTGTGTTTCTGCGTCTCTAGTCTTGTAAGCTGTCGACAGTCTCGTGTCTAAATTAAAGTGACAGCTCCAGATGAGGGATTAGCTGAAGCGTTAAAGTGACAGATGTCTCCGCTGCTCTTTCAGATGTCGCTCATATGAGGATTGCTGTGGGACTCGTTGCTGCGTCAGAGCTCTCTCCATCCAGCAGTTGTGGTACTTCTGGTAGGTGCTTTGCTGTCCTGCCTCCACCTGTGACCATGTGACATGTAGGTTCATTAATTAGCATAGTCTGCTCATTCTGAAACTACCCACAAATTAGCTGTCTTGAAAGCCGTCCCCAAGAATTCTTCTCATTCTACGCATCACTGAGTAGTAACTCTTCTGCTCAGTTATTACAGATTCTCTTCTTTCTGCTTAAACTGGTTGTTTTTACTATGTTAGCTATGAATAGTTACTATCCATTTATTTTCATTACTAGTTATTATGCAAGGCAAATTTATTTATATAGCACATTTCATACACAGACATAGCAATAGAAAAGCATAAGAAGATTAAAATACAAAGAACAATTAAAACTTGCAAAAGAAATATTAAAAGTCAAATGAAGTGCATTAAAATGAAATCTAGTCAAAGGCTCGCAAGAATAGTAAAGTTTTCAGCTTGCATTTAAAGATCTCTAAAGATGGGGCATGTCTAATCTCTTCTGGGAGTTGGTTCCAGTTGTGAGTAGCATAGTAGTCAAATGCCATTTCACCCTGCTGGAAGCCAGTGAAGGACTCTGAGAACTGGAGTAATGTATTCAGATTTCTTAGTCCTGGTTAGCATCCTAGCAGCTGCATTTTATATGAGCTGGAGTTGTCTAATGGTCTTTTTTGGATGCCCACATGACAGCATTACAGTAGTTGGCTCTGCTGGTGATAAATGCATGAATGAGTTTCTCTAAATCTTACTGGGTAAACTGTAGACACTGAAGTGTTTAAAAATCCCAGCAGGGTGGCTGTTTCTGAGATGCTGGAACCACCACGTCAGGCACAAACCATCATACTGAATTTAAAGATCACACAGCGACTGATCCACGTAATCCTGACTGCATGCGGATGTTACGTCGCATAGAACATGATTTTGCTGTTTATCTTCTAAAGTGGCTACTCCTGTACTTAAGTGTCTCTATGAATGGCCTTTCATCAGCTCAATACCTCACTGTTGCAATTCATCCTTTTTCCCAAAGTTTATCCTGGTCAGGGCCTCAAGGGGTTCTGAGGTCTGTCCCAGGTGTCATTGGGCAGGAGGGCAGGGTACACCAGAGAAAGGATGTTGGTCAATTGCAGGGCACATCCATAGTCATACAATACTGGAGATTTAAAGATGCTAGTTAACATAACTAGATGTCTTTGAATTTTTGGAGGGAACTGCATGACAGGGGAAAATGTAATATGTAAACTCCGCATGCGTGAAGCAGAAGTGAGATTTGAACCCCCAACCCTGGACGTGTGAGGCAACAGTGTTACCCCTTGAGCCTCCATGCTGGCCTGACTACAATTTAGTCTTGTGCAAAAACAGGGAAGTGAAGGTCTGGTGTAGCATGTAATGGCTGTTACCACAGAGATGGTCATTGTTCATCCGCTCTGCATTGGTGACAAAACCAAGGCTACTGTTGGCTGAATTAGGGGCTTGCAGGTCTTCATCTAACAGTATGACAGGGATCATAAACATGCCTCTCATAGAGACTATCCTTTATTCCATCCAGTCTGCAGAAATATTCAATGTTTATATATGTAATCTGTTTAATACATATAGGGTAAACCCTGTGACCATAACCAGGATAAGCAGTTGATGGATGGATGGATGGATGGATGGAGATACAGGATCTAATTCTCCAAATTGTCTCCTATACTTGAAGTATTCAGTTTTAGGGCCTCATATTCAAAAATCACTGTCCTGTAATTCAGAGATACTTGGAGAAACCCATAATCATAAATAGGAGCTCACCCATGTAAGCCAGGGAGCTGGGTTGACATGAGGAGCTCAGGCTGGACGCCTTTGCAATGTCAGCAGATCTTGTCCACTCGCCCTTGGAAGAGGTAACAGCGGAGCTGGTGCCATCAGGGAGTGATCAATCTCACGTCGAGAAGATAATGGCTTCATCTATTCTTGAGCCTAATAAGATATAATTGTGATAAGAAAATTGCTTGTTACAGCCATAAAATTAAAATGTCTCATTCCCTTTTGGCTTGTAAGCTTCCACAGGACTGTTAATTGTATGAAAACATTATTTTAAAAAGCAGATCTGTACAACTAGTGACTGGACTTATCTTGAAGCCTCATTTGTCCCATCGCTGTATAGAACCTTGCCTCAATTGGCCTCTTATGCCTGCAGATTTAATGGTGGGTAAATCTGCGTTATGTATAAACTTAACAAAAAGCAGCTTGCATTATTATGACCTATAGTGCATGTATGACTTCATACAAATTATCTTCATCTGTTACAATGACCTCTAATAGAGTGTTGTTATATTCAAAATGCTATAAAGACCTCTCAGGACTGATTTGATCTGATGTAGATTTTGGTGACCTCCTACTAATTACGATGGCCTGTGAAAAACTAATGACCTATCAGTGATTATTGTGATGATATGGGAAAACACATCTTGTCGCTAGAACGACTCATACACCAGTAACAGATGTGTGTAATTAAGCAGTTTGTACACACAACGAGGACTGGCATGAATATGCAGGACAGAAAGCAGGACCAAAGCAGGGCTGGTTTGTATATATCCACAGGCGGCACACCGCTGTCAAAATGTGATGGATATCGAACAGGCTGTCGGGACAAACACTCCATCTCGCCTTTCCAGTGAAATCAGCACATTTTTACCGCTTGGTTTGCCAGCCCTAATTGTGTCCCCTCTCTCCTGCCACTAACCCCAGGGCTGCTGACAAAGGCACCATGGCAGTGATCTGGAGCCAAAGTGCCAAAGCAGACTTGAGTTATAATCACACGTTGTCGGTTACATTTATCACCAATTACTTAAACTGCTATTTGTCATATAGATCTATGTAATTAGATGAAAATGGACCCACTCCAGTTTAGTTTTTGCTTTGATTTCTTTAAATTCTTGTTGGTAGATGAAAATTTATGTGTAAGTGAACAGTGGGGGTCTTCAGTACCTTGGCAGCCATATTGAGTGGTAGGTCTGAATGTTCGGGAATGAATGATTACTCAGTCACTGCTGTTTGCTCAGAAAGCCCCCTGCGACTGTGGGGCCTACATTCTGTACAGCTTTTACTCTCAAGCCGCATAAAAAATGTACCACCATATTTTAGTACGAGGTTATACTCTATATATTTACTGGCTTGATGAACACGATTGATGCGATTTGACTGGTTGCTCTGGAAGCCAGTAATGAGTCTGGATTTGTGTGTTTCTCCATGATAAGGTGTTTAAGATCTTAGTATGAACTGGTCCTCAGGGTTAGATTGTGTACTTCTTTGGGACCTCGATGCAAGTTTGTTGGTGTTGTCTTTTTGTAGTGTCTCAGTAACACCCTGGCTCTCCCGTATGTTTCACAGGCTGCTTCTGATGATGGGCATCCTGCTTTGCTGTGGGGTCGGATTCTTCCTGCGCAGACGCACGTACCCGTCCCCCCTCAGTGAAGAACCCGCCTTTAACGTCTTCTTCACGCGACAGCCTGCTGGCACGTCAGGTGAGTCTGTCTTCTTTGTCCAGTCTGGGCTCGTTTCACCCCAAGACCAACACGGTAGCCTACGGAGCACCTTGGTGCGGTCTGCCATTCTATCAGCGTCGGCCTCGACCGTGAGCCTGCGGTGGAATGACGTACCCTCCCACGTGACCAACTGTGAGGGGGAGGGGAGCCATTCTCAAGAAACATTCTCTGGGCTCTTCCTTCATTTTTCATGCAGTCAGCCAAGAAAAACCCATCTACCCGATATAGCACTTCGGAGACAGCTGTCAATCAGCCTTGGGTATGGGCGGGAGTATCACATGCACGGTATTCGTCCCATTGGCTGCCGTGACAGTGGCATTCTCTGATTCGTCAGTTTGTTGGGCAAAGGAAAGGAGAACAGCAGATGCAGTGACATTGTGGGTTTTCCTCACCCTTCAAACAGCAAGATGAGACAAGAAAATGAAAAGATAGGTGTTCTTGTGCGGTTCAGCCATGAAATGGTACCATCAGCTGTCATGAGAATTAGCAAGTAATCTGAGGATGGTTCAAGTAACCCTGAGTCTATCACTGCCTTACTGATGATGTGCAAAATAAGAGAGAGAGACCAGAGGAGAGCTTGTGGCAGCCGAATCGTGGTAATGGCACGCTATTGTGGATTAGCGTTGTTTTGAATCTGCAAATATGCAGGGCTTTCTGTTTGGATTCAGTCTCCTTTGTCCTTCAACCATCAGACTTCTCCACAGCAGATCTTAATGGCGCCAGAAATCATTTCGCCATGAACTGGGGGGTCTATGGTGAGCCGTTAAACCGCATCAGCAGAGCACTCACATGCAACCTGGCAGGAGTACCTGCGACTGAGGCCAACGGCTATGATTGTCAGTGGGAGGAGGACCAAAGTACTGTCTTCCGCATACATGGTTGTCATAGCAAAGCTAATTTGCAGGAGCCCCCCCGACCCTGTCGCTTTGGTGTGCATCTGCCATTGTTTGTCTCAGCAATAAGCTGGAAGGCGTAAATATATAATGGAGCCCAACGGGTGCATTTACACAATGGAGAGCTACTGAAAATGATCTTGTTTTTTGTGCAGACGCTATGGAGGGAAAACGAATAAAGATGGCCATAACACTGGGCTATCAGAATATGAAGTCCATGACTGAACAACAGATTCTCCGGTTTATCCAGATGCACAGTAGTCATAAGCTGTCTGTGCTGGAAGGCATAGGTCATGAATGAGGGATGCGAAGTGCTGCAGAGACCGAGTGCACGGTCCTGATTCATAGCTCTCTTCTCCAGCTGTAGTGTCCATCTGAATTCAAATTCAAGATTCTGCCAGCATAACATACATGCATGTTTGCTTCTCGTTAATTCTGTGTGTAGGTGCAGGTTGAGGGTAATATTTGATATTTTTTGCGGTAGCTGCTAGCTTTGAAACCCTGAGCACTTGGACATCTCAGCAAGGGACAATGCCAGGGGATAAGGCCTGTCAACACACATGTGCCTCATGATATTGTGTATGTTGTATGTGTGTTAGTGAAAGGAGGGTGTGTGGAGGAAGCCCATACCCCTCCAGTCTCTGTTTCCCGTGGATCATCTCACTGTTGAATGCCATGGTCTCATTTCCATATATGGTTTTCTGTATAACAGCCTCCCTCACCGTGCACCCAACCTCAATGTCAGTCATACTACAAGCTTCTTCAGGGCTCATATTCGCACTATGCTGCAAAATGACCAGGATTCCCTCGGATTACCCGCTGAGTCGTCAAAGTGGTGGTGGGGGTTTACATCACAGGCATTCACCAGACTGAGGTGACTCTGTGAGTATACTGTGTAGTAACAGTCTCTCGGGAATTCTGTTCAGTAGGCTAATCACATTATCTCAAGCACACTCATTACAGTGGCTGATTGGTATTCAGCTGATTGGTAATGTTACCTCCTCTCTTTTAACCTGATCACTGAATGGGCACTCTTCACCAAAGTAGATTTAACATGAACCACATTAGACTGATGTAACAACAAGAAACATTATACAGTACAGGAAATATGAGTGCCAAAAAACATAACAGTGGACAGGAAACAAGAACTTCTACTGTAGATTCGAGAAAAGAATCCCTGGCTGCCAGCTAACCTGCATGTCAGCCTTAGATAATATGAGTATAGAGTACCAGTGCAGAGTGAGTACACTTACTGATAACTAGGTTTTTTCATAGCATATTACATTACACATTTCTCTGTATTCGAAAGTGAAAAACAAAACGCACTGATAGTGTTGAGGAGAACTGAAATTAGTTTTTAAACCTTTGATTCCTCAAAATATCTACCATTCATTTAGGCGACCTCCCAGCAAACAGGGAACGTTCCCACAACGTCCAAAACGTTGACTCTTCGGACCTGTATCCAGTTAACAGGTGTTCAGCCGTAGGGGCCGAATGCATAAATGAGTTACGTTAATATTGCTGTTTTTAATACTGTCGGATGGGCCTGTGGTGGGCTGCGAAGGTCTTTGCACTTGTCTGGGTAGGTGTGAAATAGCACAGGTTGGGACCCACTGTGCTATGGGACTGAGGTCTAGAGAGCATGCACCCTCCATCACATACCTTATTCTCCAGAGAATTTTGAGATGAAATTTTGATTGGTATCCTGTAGAAGAATGAAGGACTGTCCAGTCTGTCATAATTGGATGATGGCATTGGATGTGTAATATTTTAGCCATGCTGGCTGAATTGCCATGAAAGACAATCTGAGACCATAACTCTGCCCCCTCCATTCTTGGTAGTGGGAGCCACACGTGCAGATGTCTCACTGGTATTCGTCCACATTAAAAATCTCATCACATCAGAAATACAAGGCAGCTAAATCTAAATATTTCAAACATTAATTCATTAGCCCATAATGGTTTACACTTTTGTTAACAGGCAAGTGAATACAGTTTAAAACACACATGATCATTGTTTCCTGCAGCTACTCAAGCTATTGCCTGGTACAGTAAGGTAGGAGGTGTTAAACCTGAAACCTGGGCTAGAGTCTTCTTTCAGGCCTCTGTTAGGGCAGCTGGTCAGGATGGGCGTGAAGGTCACAGCCATGCGGCTCACATCCCACTGCCACCCTCCTCAAGCTCAGATACAGTAGATGTAAGAAGTCTACACACCCATACTAACATTGCACGTTTTGATGTAAAACAGGAAATCGATATAAACCATTTGACATTTTTCCGTCTGTGATGTGACCTTGCAGCCAACAGACTTCTACACAAAAAAACAGATAAACAGTAATTAGTAGGACAACTAGTTCAGATTAAAAATCCTACAACACTCCAGTTGTGTACATGTACAAAACCCAAATAATACTTTGTAGAGGCACCTTTTATGACCTATTAAAATGGTCAGTCTGTTAATTGGTCGCTGCAAACTTTGTACACCTGGACTTTACAATTTTTATACCAGCCTCCCTTGCAAAAATGTCCATGCTCAGATCGCCAGGGGATCTGCTGTACACAGCTTTCTCTAGGTCATTCCAGGGGTTTTCTCTTGGAATGAGGTCTGGGCTCTGATTGGGTCATTCTAAGACTATGACCTTTTCTGAAGCCATTCCTTGTGTAACGGTCTTGCACATGTACGTGTGCACGCTCTCGGTGTCCACGGCTCTGGCGTTCAGCTTGCCGCTTGCCCGGCACTTATGATATGTTTACACCACGAGCAGCGAGGGCGTCAAGTGTTCACTCTGACCGCCCTGCCCGCGACGCTACTGAACGCTGTAGCCGCTCTCTGACGTAGGCGAGTAGGCGGGGACAAAGTTGTTCAGAATGCTAGGTCTTGCAAGCTTTTTAAAGGGGCCAAAAAGCAAACAAATGTGTAGCTTATCTTTGTGCCGACTGCCGATAGGGTATAATTTCTCAAATCAGTATTGCCTGTTAGCCAATTAATTGCATTCCTGCTTAAAATCAAGCCTTCTGGAGGGAAAACGTTGCCTATAAATTGTGTTGCGCTTCTTTTCAAGTTTATCTTCTCACTATGGATAATTGCGAGGTAGTTGCTTAAATGCAGCACTGATTTATCTGTGGCAAAGACATCACCAACGTTAAAATCACCGACAATTTGCAGTGTTTTGCATGCCATGGTGCCAAAATTAGTATGCGATTTCCTTCCTTTTTTCACAAAAATATATTATGCACTTCACAAACCCCCCTGGAACACCAATAGTTTGACACAAGTTTCAAAAATTCAATTTGAAATAAAATTGTAAAACCATTTCACAATGGTTACACTCGGTTGACTTGGATTTATGCTTTGGGGTGTTTTTGGGTTGTTATGTTGAAAGGTGAAATTCTTTTATTTATTTATTGATTGATATTTGGAGCTGGTCATTGTCACATCTACCTTAACTGGAACCCCTGTCCCAGTTGAAGAAAAGCCACCCCAAAACATGATGCTGCCCCACTGTGCTTCACAGTAGGTATGATGTTCTTTACATGGTGAATTATTGTTTTTACACGAAACAGATATCTGCAAATTAAAGCCAAGAAGTTCAACCTTTGTCTCATTAAACCACAAGACATTTTTCCACATGGTTTGAGGTGCAAACCATGCAGACTTTACAGGGGCTTGGAATCCTTGGATGTTCTTCTTTGTGAGAATTGACCTTCATCTGACCACCCATCCATGTAGCCCAGTCCTTGCCAGATATTCCTGCATCTCCTTTAATGTCTCAGTTGGTCTCTTGGTACCCTTCCTGGTAGGTTTTCTTCTTATCCTTTCTTAAACTTTGAAGGGCTCTCCTGATCTTGGCAGTCTGCCGGTGGCACCACATTTTCCACACTTGATAGTTGTCACAGTGAGCTGTGGTGTATCCAATACTTTTGATAATCTTTTAAACCCCTCTCCTAATTAGTTCCTGTCAACAATACGATCTCAGATATTTTGCCATCTCCTTGCAGACCATTACTATCCCAACAGACTGGAAGTGTGAACGATACAACGATACAACTCCTGAACAGTAGAATTTTATCTGTGGTAAATGAGAATCCCTTTCAGTGATACATGCTACTTACTTTTGGACATAATTTGGAATGTGATTACCTCTGAATACTGCTACACCCCTCAATTATTAAAGATTATTATTTCTGCCCGTACATCACAAAAGCCAGCAACTTCAATATGGGAGTACAGACATTTTATACGCACTGCATCACCTAGGCAACATGAGGAAAGAAACAGTGAAGTGGTACTCATACCAAAGCTTGATAGATGTGGCAGATGTACGTATGTCAGCAAATACACCAGACTAGACTTAAATAAGATAGGGTAAACACTGAAATAGTAAATCTTATTATGTTAGTAAGTCACATTCAATTCCTGTACATGATCAGGTTTAAGTATGGTGCAAAGTAAACTAAGTGGTCTACATGGTCTAGATGTTAAGTGTGGAGACAGAAATGATGTTACCCTGAGGAGGAACTCACTCATTCCCCTCAAAGTCTTGGAAATGGTCTGTTTAATAATGGAAAAGAAATAACAGTGTGTCTAAAGAAGTCTACGACACAAGCTAAGAGTCTATTACATGCCTGAAACCTCCTTAAAATTGGATTTGATTTGCCACCGGGTTATACCGAAGAGTTTTTAAAAAGTGAAGATAAATGCAATGCGGCATAAGTTATTGCAGACCACGCTGAGGGGAGGGCACCTGACCCACTAGACATCAAAGTGGTGCTCACTTGGGTAGGATGCTCTCAGAAGTGGAGCAGTGGGAACTCTGGAAATCACTACATTTTTTAATTATTATTATTACTATTATTATTATTAATAAAAACAGTTCCCTACATTGAAGGCAAATGGCTGCAAATGTCCCATGAATGTTTCTCTCAAAAGGCTCCGTTCTCCTCTGCTTATCAACCAGAGATGGTTACGGGTCACTAGCAAGGAGGAGATTATGAAGTCAGTTGCCCGGGGCCTATTACCTGTTTTCTACCCCCCCGCACCCTGGGGCCTATTCTCTGTTTTCTACACACTCCCACCACCCCCAAGTTTCACTTTCAGTGAAAGCCGTGGTGCGTGATGAACTGCTGCCATTACATAAAGGCACCTTTCTGTGCTTCTCTGTTCCATGACAAGGTGGAGAAAAAGGAGTAGGAGGAGAACGTAGTTCTATTCAGTTGAGAGGCAAGCTGATAGACCACATGAGAGTCTGTCCTCCTCTGGTGGCCTGAGGCTCTGCAGGACAAACTCAGCTGCCATCACTCTCTGGTAAATAGCCTGCATCTTTCGGAACTGAAGGTGGTCTCTGAATTTCACAAATCCCAGAGAACTGGTACATTACGAAAAACCCTTTAGCAATGCACCTTTTTAAAGGCACAGAACATCCTATTAGGCCCCGTGTATAACGTGATTCCAAACATACTGCTGGGGAAAACCGTGATTAGACCCGGCTGGCTCTTATCTTTACGTCTTCCTAGATTACTCATAGCAAAGTGCAATCCAACCAGCGTGTACTCTAGCCTCGTGCTCTATGCTGGGATAGGCTCCTGGGACCCTGACCAGGATGAGTGGTTAAAGGACATATGTTTATATGTTTATCGTGTACCATGAGCATGATTTAGATATTTTTAATAGATCGAACCTAGAAGAACATAACTGCTGCTTGTCTTCCCTTTTGGCACACTCTTGAACATAATGCTTTTAAATTACATTTACATTGTAATATATGCCCGCGCAATTCTTAATATAAATGAGACTCATAAAATAAGGAATATCTGGAATCTTTTAAGTTCTTTAATATAGATAAGGGTTCTGGACACCTGCTTTACTATAGATAGTACAAGCTGCTAGTCATGTCGTCGTCTTTATTGCCCTTGCAGACAACATTTTATTATTAGCATAAACAATGTTTTTTTGTGCCTATCTTCTGCTGGGATCTTTTGACTAAGCCGTACGTGACTCTCAGTCCACTGCCTAGGTCAGGAGGTGCTGTGGTGGTAAAGATGGTAAAGTGCCGAAAAGGTTGCAGGGACCGTTGGATTTGACAGAGCAGATCACCTCCTGTGCTGGATCATTTGAGAGCCACTACAGAAAGCAGTGCTCCCTGTCACACTGGGATCATCCAGCATATGGTGGGCCGGTACTGAGGGCTCTGCTGGCCCTCTCTGAGGACAAATCTCGTACCTTACAGATGTGTCTGTGGGTCCATGCCTTACACAGTTTTAACTTAATTAAGTAGACTGATGCTTATTAAAGTCAGAAAATTGATCTCTTGGAAAGTGAATTCAATCCATGATGTGCTAATTATATCTCCTTCCCCTGCAGGGGTACATTAGCTCTCTATCTGCAACCTTCATCTGCCCTGGTTTGTTACGTTGGTCGTCCCAGAGTGGCCTTACGGAAATGGCCCATTATGACTGTGAACAGATGGGCTGAGGGGGTTGGCAGGCACCACACACACACACACACACACACACACACACACACATACACATACACACACACACACACACACACACACACCAACTTCCATTAACCAGTCAGTCTGAGATACCTCTTCTGTGATTACTCCTGTTCCACAGGATCTCTTTTTCTGGATCTACCTTGAGTGCGTCTTGCTTATCCATTTTCTGCCTTGTGGTCAAGAGCGAAGCCACGTTCCCGGTCTCAGCTCAGTATTTCACCTTTGACGCTCATTCAGCCTGCATTTTCTTTTCAGTGTCTCCCTGCTTCGGCCCATCAGGGTGTATTGCATTATAGCTGTAGGATTTACTCGGTCAGCTGAGATACCAAACCAGAAATGTGGTTCTGAATCCCTGGCTTGTTTCACGGTCAGCAGCAGCACATCTGTATTTCAAGAGTGAAATATAACTGTTCCAGGGTCTGGTTATTGTTACCATATGGTGATGGCCATCACTTTAAATCACCCAAAAATAAA
This sequence comes from Gymnarchus niloticus, assembly GCA_009936485.2. NCBI lineage: Eukaryota > Metazoa > Chordata > Actinopteri > Osteoglossiformes > Gymnarchidae > Gymnarchus > Gymnarchus niloticus. The sequence continues at coordinate 5,348 of JAACJT020000606.1, read as the reverse complement.
AGTGCTTGGTGATTGCTATCGTGACTCCACTGTGCCGGATTTTCTGCTAAACGTAATCACTCACCAGACACTAAAGTTTTCCAACGTGGAGCATCATAATCATAGCATAAAAATGTTTGCAATTAGGGCATGAAGTTGCCGGCACTTTACTTTCTAACCCTGAAAAACCTCTTTAAACTAATGTTGACTTTGAATTCTGGTGGGGGAGGGGGGAGTCTGCATTTATGGAAAAAGAGAAGAGGGATGAGCGTGAAAACGAATGATGCACCTTTGATCCCCCCCAGTCTTGTTTAAGCAGATGCTGGCAGGTGGCCCCTAACCTGGTGCTTCTCATGTTTGACTTCTGCAGGAGCGCAGCAGCCTGGAGATGATCGCGGTGGTCATCAGGGTGGTGGTGTAACCGATCTGCAGGGGCCTCCCTACCCCACTCACATGATGGCGGCCTACCCTCCTCCACCTTCCTACTGCAACCATTCCCCACCCCCGCCTTACGATCAGATTTTTCAAACCTCAGACAAGAAGTAATGTCTCAAGGGCTTGCTCCAATCACTTTCTCCCCCCGATTTGCGGTTGATGTAAAATGTCCACTTGTAATCCCTGGATTACAAGTGGACACAACCGGGCACAACCGGGCATCTTGAAAGCAGACTTTTCTGAACTGTGCCATCCCATAATACCAACAGGAAATCACATACATCCACTGTAAGTGGTGCAGATGCAACACTCTGTACAACTTGTGTGAGCAAATTTTTTTTTAACCTTTATATGTTTCCTTGAAACAATACAGTAGTAGAGTTGGTGATGAAGTCCATGACAGACACAACAGCGCGTTACCAGCCGTGTTGGTGTCTCTTACGTCAGAAAATTAGATGGCCTTACCACCAGGGACTTGAATCCATGACTCTGGCTTCTAAAGCACAATTGTAACTAGTCATCCTCGGTCGGTATGTAGAAAATTTTGCATTCAACATTGCACTTCTGAGACAGTGTCAGAGAGTTGAATTTATTATTGTTACTACTGCTATTAATAATAATGTTAAAGCAATTTAGCTTTGCTAATCTGACCTTCCACATTTTCAAAAAACCATGTGGTTGATCAAAAACTTTTGACAGCTTATGTTCATTTATTAAAACATTGATTTTTTATCTAGTTAGGGTCACTGTGTTCCAGAGCACATCCATGGAAGCACGGGGTGAAATTTACAGAAAAATGTCTGTGGCATGCATTGTGCCGATGAATGTAAATCCTGAAGACTGAAGAAGACTGTAGTGTATAAGAATGTAGTATGGTCTGCTCATGGTAAAAGCCATTACACTGGCTCCACAACAGAAACAACGTTGTGACCATTTGTCATGAGGCTTAAACATGAGTCCATGAGTCGCTGTCTGGTTTAGAAGAGGCTTCAGCAGATGATAATGTTAAATCAGACATGCCACAGTGCAGCTACCTAGACCACCGTCGAGTCAGGCATACGGAAATCTTGTGGGAAGACAGAAATGCGTCACCTTGTAGCAAGCCTTTAAAATCACTTCGAGTCACAAGAAGTCACAGGCAGCCACGGAGCAAAGTTTTGAGAGGCTAAAATTCAGCTGCTACGGAAATAACATGCAGGCAGGAATCAGTTCTGACTGGAGGGAAGGAGAGTTGATTGAATCATAATAATGGCACTCAAGCCTTCTAAGGCCATTTTGTAGAACTGAACATGGTGTACAAGGACAGTGTACGGGGCAAGCTAAGGCAGGAACTGAGAATTCTTTGTATTATCCACCAAAGCCTTTTAAGATGTGTTTTTTATTGTGTTTATTTCAAGCACCTTAAACCGATGAATAGTACTATACATATAGGATCTGTCATTATGAGCATTTTTGAAAAGATAAGTAAATAAAATTTACTTTGAGTTAAGATGTATTGATATCTTTTTTGTTCAAGTTCTTATGCTAAAGTTATGCTTGTAAGGGTCAAGCTGTTCATTCCGTTTAAGTGAAATAGTTTGTAACCTATTTCATGTTTCAGTGAGGACTGCTGACCTCGAGGGACCAGCTCAGAACTACAGTTTTATTAGTCCCTTTGGGCCTTTGGTCAACATCGGATGACTGATCGTTTGAATTCCTTATAGCAGAGTTTCTCTTTGTTAAGCATTTACTTTGTGAAATATGGTAGAAAGTACAAGTTTGTGTGCTTAGTACATCTTGCTAGTAGCACGGAATTTCGGTTGGGGGGGGTCGTCATATACAGTACCATGCAAAAGTCTTGATCCACCCCTCATTTCTTCATATTTTGCTTCCAAAGAGCCAGACTTGTATTTTTTAATGTAGTCTTGAGGAATCGTTCTCCAGGCATACTGAAGGGCTTTCAAAGTTTTTGGATTTTATTTTCAGTCCAGTCTCTGTACCTGACCAGTTTCAGAGGAACGTTTTTTGTTTGTTAAGCCACACAGTGACCTACGTATGAATCATTCAAGCATAACAAAGCCATCTAACTTAAGGCATGAACCAGTGAAGAAACAGGTGTAGATGATTACAGATGATCATTGATGATCATGATTTTGCAATAAATCACTGTACCTATCGTCCCACTTTCCTAGCAAAATATAAAGAAATGAGGGATGGCTCAAGACATTTGCACAGTACTGTATATGCTAATGTAAATGTATGTGATCTGAGGGAGGCGCTATACAAAATTTTTATTTGCAGAAGTGGAGCTTGATAGAAGTTTTAGAACCTGCATATTTCTCCATATATTCACAGAAACCTTGGTTTTTCACTTTTTATATGTTGCAAAAAATGCACGGTCACTGTCAGTACATTACCATCGTATCCCTTGTTCAGGTTTGATTAAAAAACATAATTGGAAAAGATTTATTTTAGTTACAAAACACTTGTTTTCACACACAAGATGTCGTTAAGTATAGAATTAACAAGTAACTTGGATCGCTTTAAAAAGCTAGCTAAGTTTTTGGACAAAATCTAATGAATCAGGCACCATTAATCCACATGGAGTTCTTCCATTTCACACTAGTGAGATGGAGGTGTAGCCGTCTTCCATGAATGCCTTTCCAGAACATTCCACACATGCAGTGTGCATTAGATTACGGCAGCCATATATGAACACTCGTGAGTTAAAAATTTTAATAATCATTTGAGTTAATTTTGCCTCTATAGCAGAAGGGATTCAGGGCATATACAGAACATGTAGTCCAAATCGTTTCATTTAGGAGGCATATTAAATGTCTTGCCAATTCACAAATGTTACTTGAAAATGTTGCAATTAAGTATGTATGCATAAACCCACCAGTTGGTGAAGATCTTTTAAGCAAACGACAGCTAATGTAATCTGTTATGTTTGCATTTAAATTTTAATGTTGTTAAATTACTCCACCAAAGCATCTCCAAGCCAGACATCTTCTTTTAAAACTTAATGGTTATGTTGCATCTTGTTGTGCTGCGAGTATTAAATTGGTTTTACTGTAAACCAAGCCCTACTTAACCCTGCTGGTAGTAAGATATGGGGGAATTATTAGAACTGTGTTTTGAGGGCCTCAATATTCATAATAGGTTGGTTTCTGTTTTGCATTTACAGTGTAAAACTGTACAATATTTATCATACTGATATGATACACAAGAGAGGAGAAGGTGTTTAGTGCTGTATTTAAACAACATTATTAATTAGTATTTATAGATTTATTTTAATGCTTTACACTGTCATAATATTGAATTGAATTGAATTGAATTGAACTGAATTAAAGCAAAAGTGCTCAGTGTCATTTTGAGACACTGGACTTAACCAAGTAAAATTACGAATCTCACAATCCATAACACTGTTCTCTGACAGTCTAGATCAGGGTATCAAACCCTGACCCCCCAAAATCTAATTCTGTACTTTTGTCTTTTAATGCCTTAAAAGATGCATGTCATTTGGGCCCTGAGAAGTTCAATACTGTAACAGATCTGATAGCCAGTCCACTTACAGCCTACAGTAAACCATTTCCAGTTATCGTAGTTCTCCAGGTGCAAAGTCATATCTAACACCATATCTAAAAATCAAGGCTCCCATACAGTAGGGGGCACTCTTTACTTCCCTCTCAGTTCATTTTCATCATTATTCATTTGCCTTTTTTATTTTAAACAATCTGCACTTTGGGGAGTGGTTTATGTTAATGCCCCGTAATTCTGGACCACTTACATTAGATACAATAGACCACAAATGTCAAGAATTACAGATTGATTGCTATATGGGAATTTCTCGAGTGTGGTCTTAGAATTCTGAAGTAGGCACAGACACGACAGATTCTTACATTTAAGGTTTAAAAACAAGAATTCAAAATGCCACATTTCTACGATGTATAAGGTAAACTTTCCCAGTTAGTTGAAGCCATTCAGCTATCCGTCTTGCTGGGTTCAAAAAAGTAAAATAAATCCTTAACTGAAAATATAGAGAGACGTGACAGATTTCTTCAGCATGCTAGCCTTCCTCCTGTGAAAGGACTGGATATCATCAGCGTGACACTGGCTTTGGCATCACCGTTGCTACCGTCAAGCAGATGTTATTTCAGAGGCATGAAGGGATAGCATCGGGAATTCGAGATGACAGAGGAAGGTGAGAAATCCAACTTATGGGAATCAAAATGGCAAAAACAACTGACTGAAAGTGGATGATTGTGGAGGGATGAGGCAGGCGGGGGCACACATCCCATAATATAACACCACACAAAGACCACAGCAATTCTTTTACCTTCCTGATCTCCCACTGCTCTGGGCATAGTAGCTTATTAAAAGCAAGGAGTGATAGTGGCAATGCAATATGGAAAATGAATGGCTTGCCTACAGTCAAATTATAGACATCAGAATAAATATCCTTGAAAAGGTTCTGAGGAGTGAGTTAAATATAAAGTATGGCACATATCACTTCTATCTTCTGGCTCAGCAAGACCCTCTTTGAGTAATTTATTCGATCTTTTAGGTGATGTTCAAGTAGCAGAGTGTAAAATGTTCTCTGTGGGCTGCAGTGACGCACAGCTGTGAGCACAGACAGGCCTCATTCCTCAATGTGTGGACATCGCAGGTGTCACTGAAGCATGTGACTGGCCTGGTTTCCCCGCAGTCCCATGGCTCTCGACCTCCTCAGTAGGATCCACCCCCATGACCAGTAAATATGTACAGTCAGTTAGGTGGGTTTCTGGTAGCCCTAATTTACGCCTGTCAATCACGAGAGCCCAATAATGACCAACCCAAACACCAAGGAGCTTCAGTGGCTACCAGTTTGTTAATGTTCGCTACCAGTTTGTTAATGTCAACAATGAATCATCTGATCATACTAGAGTTAGATATGGTGTTCCACAAGGATCTGT
>JAACJT020000605.1:0-11793 GCA_009936485.2 Gymnarchus niloticus | reverse complement strand
AGATCATGGTTTGTGAAGATCATGGTTTGGGGAGATCATGGTTTGGGAAGATCATGGTTTGGGGAGATCATGGTTTGGGAAGATCATGGTTTGGGAAGATCATGGTTTGGGAAGATCATGGTTTGGGGAGATCATGCCACTTGAGGACCTAAAGATGACTTTTCTTGGGGAACACAAGAAAATGCATGAACAAGTTTGCACCAGTATGGATGTGAAACAAGGAAAGAACTTCTGGACGTGTGTAGTTAAAGTGTTACAGTGTGAATCCTATCAAAATTTGGAGGTGAGATGTGAATGCAGCTTTCCTAAGATGCTTCTAAGAGTACAGCAGAGTTGAAGTCATTTTGCATAGAGGAGATGCCTGTTGAAAGCCTTATCATTAACTACAGCATTTGGTTGTAGTCATTGATTATAAAGGTCAATTATTGACTTTAAGCAGGTGATCAGTTTTTCAGATGGGATCGTTATGTTTTGCATCAATTTCTTTGCTAAAAATTACAGTAACTAGTAAGACTTCATTTGTCCATTGAGGTTCCCTTTTATGTAATACGCCAAACAAATTAGCTGTTAAGTTATTCATCATGTCGGCACTATGCCAGCTAAATATTTCTCTATTTCATCATAAATTAATAACAACATATGCTGGGCACTTGTTTTTTCTTCTTTGCTATACCCTCAAATTTTAATACTATGCTTTGAAAAGGAATTTTTCAAACGATATTTAAACGATCAAGTGCATTGGAGCATTCACAGCTGAGATGGACCGTATACCCATGACCCGCAGATAGGTGTTTTCCACGCTGCAAATTTGACCAACTCTGTGGCTCTAAGCAGAATAATAGGTTGGAAGATGGATGGAGAAAATCTGAGTGTTAGACATTGAATATTAAGCATTGTCATTGGCTCTTTGAAGGAATTCATTTGAAAAGCACATTTCTGCAGTGAATGTGTGTGTGAAACTGCACTGGACCAGGTCCATATCTGCTCTCCCACAAGGCGGCTCAGAAAATACGCCAGATGACTACAGACTACAGCCACAATAATAAGGCTGCTCTTGGAAGCCTGTGGTAAAACTTTATGTGCTGTTACAATTAGGAAAGAGTTCCTTGATCTGAGCTGCACTGGTGCTCTTGGAAAAACGGAAACAGTGAACTTACAGCCTTAGGGATAAATGTATAATACAACAGTCAACTGGCAGACGATGTATGGATGGAGTTAAAGTGTAAACACCCACCTCAGTTATGTGTTTTCCAGACCTGGATGGGTTTTCCTACTACACTATTTTAGGAAACAAAGTAATACATTTGAAGAAAACTATTGGAAAAAGACCCATTTAAAAAAAAATGTAAAAACTTGTCCAAGCCCCCCCTACCTCATGTGTTACGGACTCTCCCCTTGGTATAATTTGTGTGCATCCTGGGCCGGTGGACACTTGACCAAATGCCAAACTTGGCCCTTTAAAATGTCACAAACACTGTCCGCATGAAGACCGTGTGGAACATCACCGCCATCTTGTAGAGAAACCGTTATCTGCAAACACTCAGGAACTGACTGAAGTAAATTTGGTGAGACTGACCAGCATTTGAAAAAGTCTGCTACTTGCTGATGAGCAGAATGTGCTATTTAAAATGTAACATGTTGTACACGAGCTCTTTTTGATTTCCTAGTTTCTTAAAGACTCACTCACATCATATTGTCATTTTAGAGAAAGACAGGCCAGCTGAAAATGTAGTGTGACCTTCAGTATTCTGGTTGAACTTTAAGCACAGTGTGATAGCAGCATTAATATTTCAAATATGAAATTAGCATTGAAAAGCACACATATACTGTATGTAGAGGAGTACAATACAATGAAGGCGGTGAAGCATAACCAGTCATCTCCTCCGCTGATTCAAATATTCTCCAAAGTAAAAAACCGAGCAAAGTAAGAAGATCCTGCAGTCTTCCTCTCCGGAGACAACCACGGAGGAGGACAGCGGCAGCAATGCAGCTAAGGGAGCACAGAATTTCAGGCCTTCCATTATGACTTGTGGGCCCAGCACGTCACACTGCGGACCCAAACAATCCCTCAAGATCAGCAAGCAGCCAGAACTTTATTATGCTGGAGCCACTCTGGAACAGTCCATTTCATGTTTCTAGATGAAATAAATCATTTCTTTTCAGGCACTATTAAAAATATAACTCAAAAAGTGAATGTAAAAGTGCTCGGACAGAGCCAAAATGTGACTGATATATGCCTCATAGATTTTCCTACTCCCACTCAAGCTCTGCTTATGAACATAATGGCAATCACATGGGGAAGGTACCCTCGCTTTCAGGCAGGGAAAGTCTTTCACGGCACAGGTCGGTGAGCCGGCACTGAAGCGGCACACACACACGCACACACACGCACACACGCACACGCACGCACACACGCACCCACACGCACGCACCCACACACACGCACGCACCCACACACACGCACACACACACACACACACACACACGCCTAGCCGCATTTTTTGGAAGCTTGAGCGTTTCGGCATGTCACTCCAGGGGAACAGGCGAGATTGTTTCTTTTTTTCTTTGGCTCTAACAAGTTTTGAAAAGTAAGATAAGACAAGCGACAGAGGCTCTGTCTCGAGTCAATAACCAGACACGAGAATCCTGAAGGCCAAGTTAACAATTTTATGAGCCATTTCACACCAGGACTAACAAAACGATTAGGTCAAACGAAGCCATCATTCCACGTTCACACAAAGAGAAATAAGAACACGAACGTAAACGTACTACTTCCTGCTTCTTGTTCTTACAGACTTTACTTTACTTTAGTGTTACCTGGTCATGCCTGAGTGTGACTAGACAAGCAAGACTTTAACTTGAGGCTGCGTGTGGCACAAACAGACTTATCTTCAATTTTAATTAACTTTAATACACTCGACGTACTGTAAACGTAAAAACATAAATATCAAATGACAAAAATAAATCCCCTTATTTGAGCAAGCTATTTCAGCTGCAATTTCTGGTTAAGTTTTCTCCTAGTCCAAGAACTCATGCTCCCTGTTGACAATTTATGGTGGTCTCTAAATCTGACAAAACTCATAAGAGATCTTTTGTGTATTTACGGCTTTCATTTAATTGCGTGATTTAACTCCCATTGAGTCCTGTTGCTATCCTAATGATTGGGGTCAGGGGGAAAACAGTTCGAAGGCAGTCCTCCCAGTCTTTCAGTCATATGCTGGTGTGTTGCTGAGCCAGAGTCTATATTTTTTCAAGATGCATTGGTACTTACTGGAATTAGCTCCTCTGGATTGCTATTTAGCTGAAATAGGAGAGAAAAGGATTTAAGAATAAAGACGTGAGTTATTATTTATTCAATTTGTAATAAAGAGCACATAGGTAAAGCAGGCCAACGTAGACGGAGCGTTACTGAAGGCCGTCTGGATACTGCCATACTCTGGATGTACCAAGCCCACGGTGAGGGGGCACAGTGCCCTGGCCCCAGGGTTGATGCAGGTCACCCTGGAAGGCCGCCTCGAGTCAGAGCAGTGGTGATTCTGGTGGATCTCCTTGGCGATCTTCTGACACCACACGTGATTCAAGGGCTGTAGCTGGACTGTACACGCCTGTGGTAAGCTGGGGGTACCCTTGTCTAGGAAAATCACTCCTAGAGCAGGAGTACCATTGATGCTCAACGCACTTGTATAAACATATTAAAGTACTTCCTTTCAGTGCAATTATCCGTGTACAGTGTTGTGTGTTGGTTACCTGGAGGGTTTTAGTGTAACAGTAGGCTCTCACAAATACACACGACTGACAGATGCCCTCAAATGTGCAGTGGAATAAACAAAAAATATAAAACGCATCTTAGTCCACAGCCTTCCAAAGCAACCTCTGTCATCATGCCTGCTGCTTGGGAAATGTTATCCTCCTCACGGTCTTAGACAGAGTGGTGGTGGGACTCGAACCCTCAACCACGTAAATGTGAGGCAATGGTGCTGCCCCATCAGCAATAATAGATTACATTAATATTATTAATATTACCGAACACACCGAAGCCGCTCTTCAATCCCGATCACCTGACTCCATCCTCCAACACCGTCGTCCTCCTGACTGTTCTACGACATCATTGTGCATTATGTGTTTTGTTTTGTATTAATGAACCTGTCCTGCCCGGTGCTGGCCTGAGGAGGACAGGCTTCCCCTTTGAGCCTGGCTCCTCCCAAGGTTTCTTCCTCCTGAGGGAGTTTTTCCTTGCCACTGTCACCTTTGGCTTACTCTCTGGGGACTGTGGGCCCGGGACTATGTACAGCGCTTTGTGACCGCGCTCCGTGTTAAAAACGCTATATAAATAAAATTATTATTTAATTCAATTTAATTCAATTCAATTCAATTCAATTCAAAGACTAAGGCAAGAAAAGAACCGCTGGGCTCCGCCCTGAACACAAGGGGTAAAAAAGTCAACAAGGTGAGAGCAAGACCACAGGGCAGAAACAGGTGAGACAAGGGAAGTGACAAACTGAACTAGCAGCCTGCATAAACGAGGCACGGAACGGGAAAAAGACTGGCAGTAACACTAAGAGACAAGCAGACTTAAATACTACAAAACAGGGTGCAAAATGTGAGGGCAATTGGGGCAAGGGCAAAAGGCAAAGGAGAAGACACAACGGAGGCACGTGAAATCCCACTCAGTACTCTGCAGATGTGACTGGATGCCAAGAAATGTGGCAAACATACTGTGAATTTTAGACAAAAATTATGGTTTAATGATAATTTCTTTTTCCCTTCAGTTATTTTAATACAATTGATGGATGGCGTTTTGATATTATTTTGAAAAACAGAAATTCATTTTCTTGACATCTCATGTTGGCTTAATTTACCAAATGTGCCAATGACTCTGGAAGCCGCTGCACTCCATACAAGCAGCTAGCCCACACACTCACTGACACCACGGGGAAAGTAAAGACACCATTTCATGACTGCACATACATCTTTGGACTGGGAGCAAACACACGTCCACTTCTTGCACAATCCTAGAGGCGTGAGATGAAAGTGCCGCCCACCGAGAAATTGTATTGCCTCAACCAAATCTCTTCAGCTGAATTCAATTTACTTTCAGTAAAGTACTTTTTCAAAGCACTTAAGCAATACAGAGTATTGTTGACAGACATTAGAGCAATTACTTTTATACAGGATTAAAATTTAGAGTGGAAAAGGATATTAAGTTTTGGGAAAGATGTGCAGTAAAGCTTGATTATGTTATATATTATATATATAGTGAGATTTTGGGCTCGGCAGATCAGTTGGACTGAACATTCATAATGAATGGTGTTTTTGCTCTTCGTTTCACATGCAATCTAGAAGATAATAGTACTATAATTTTATTTTAAAGCTAATTTCTAGCCATTAAACCAGCAGTAAAAACTGAAGAATTACCAACATGCCTAATGTGACCTGAATATTTGAATTGCCTTATATTTACAAGGTTTCCTTACGACTGTACCAACGGTCGGGAGTTCCAGGTTTCTGGAGTCCTGTCTGGGGTTTTAGGTCTGCCTGTTTCCTTGTTGGCTGATTTTCCTCACACTGAATGCCCTCATGTATTCCATCTGTGTCTTGTGTTATTTCAGGTCTCTCTGTTGTGTGCTTGTTAATGCCGCTGCTGTTCTCGTTCTCTTACCTGTTTGTACCTGTGATCCTTTTCTTTGAGTCCAGTTCCTCATCTACCCTTTATGCTCAGGGCAGAGCCTTTTGGTTGTCTTCTTGTTTTTGTTATTGAAACCCCTTTCGTCCTTGTCTCTTGGCCCTGTACCCTGTGTTCAGTGACAACCATGACAGGTTTCAGCATTGGAGCATGAGAGATTATTTAAACTAAAGTCACCACACAGATTGATTGCTGACACAATTACTTTACTAATTAAATTTCATACTGATTAAAAATAACATTCCCAAACTGTCACTTTTGCTGTTACGTGGAGTATTAAATATCCATGTGTGGCGTCTTGTCACGGACTGCGTCTGGTAGGAACATTTCTGAAAAAGATCGTTAACTTCGCCAGGCCAGCGTTCCTTAAGCTGACACTATCATCATCGTAAGCTCAGAGCAGAAATACGGATATCCAAACCACAAAGTCCGTACCATTACAAAGAGGGAGCCGAGCTGCCTTGCTTCTGAAGTGAAAGCTGGTTGTCAGATCAAACCCAGAAGGTTCACACCAGTTAATCTCAACACTGGCCATGCGCTTTGACAGTCCGCTTTACAGTTTTCATTTCCTCTCTGAGCCTGTGCTGCAGGTACAACATGCCTTTTTCCCACCCATATAATTTGATTTTTTCTTGTTAGATCTGCAGCTTGAGCACCATGTCACTTTGTACGTACGCATAAATCTATTTGCGTGACATATCCAGTATGGATTTTTGCACACCATAGATGGGAAACAAGTGAAGAAACAAACAATACCCATTTCTTTGTGCCTATTTAAAAGAACACGGTAACGCACGCTTTCCTCAGAAGCCGTGAACTCCAAATTCCAAGCTACACCTGTATCTGCTTTGAACAAAATGCCCCTAACATGTCCAATTAGGGCATAATGGGCTTTTTGTAATGTTTTTCCACACCTGAAGACAATCAGACTGGTCACCCAACCTAAGAGCCCTGTGCTGTATCCATATGCTAACTGAATGATTATTCATCCATGTCTGGAGTACCCAGAGAACACACAAACTCCACACTGCGAGAAAAGGCAGGATTCGAACCCTTTACCCTGGAGATGTCAGGCACCGTGTCACCCATGTTTTTTAATCGAATGCAGTCATTGCTATAAGGTATGGTAGTGTCTAGGCCCCAGGTCACGATTCATTTTCCCTGTTTAAGATGTTAAAGTATTTTCTGTGACAGCAGCTGTCCTGCATCTGATGATAGACATATAAATTCAACTGCAAAAATCTACTGAACTGTACACCAGCTAAACCAGCAAAACCCCAGGGATGTGGCAGACTCAGCCTTGGCATTTAGTAGACAACCTAAGGTAAAAATCTACAAGGCAGCTCTCAGAGCTTAATGTCCACAGAGCTCTGTTATACTCATACATAGCATGACAGAGGTGATGAAATGCTGGGAAAGACACTGACTCTGCTGGGCTCCACACAGCAGAGTCGTCTGGGAAGTAGGGTTGATGCTCTATACTATTAGCATTTTCAGAAGCCACACTTACATCAGCCTGCTGGACCCTTGCAGTGTATGTTTTGCCTGGATGACAGTACGACACACCGTAGTGAGGAGAAACCAAAGTGGTTCAGTTGATGCTTGTAGACTCTTCTGTCTTGTCTAAATGTCATCTTCCTCAGATATTAGAATTAGTTTTCCAAAAAGCCTTCTCTCTGACTGACTTGGAGGTCGGTCCTGCCTGAAGCTCCATATTACAAAATCGTCCCACCACTTTCAGTAAACACGTAGGTGTTCATCATTGACACACTGGTATCCACAGACATGCTTGAGGAAAGAGACCTGAAGAGTCTGTTCTCAGCCTGGCCTACACACCCCCACGACAGTGGATTGATGTCTGAAATAAAGAACATTATTCTTCATAAATATAAATTACATACACGGCACACATGCTATCGTTTTAGCAGGAAAAGAAAGACTTCATAAATTGCCATATGACCCAAACTGTGGAGCATCTAAGATAAGCAGACCAGTCCGCCTTCTGTACTGCATTTTGTGACATGCTGTCTGGCTCCTATCATGCAGTTGTCCCATTAACACTTTTCAGGACGCACTGGGGCTTATTTTTTACACAGAAAAGGAGGAAAAAACTTTGCGTTGTGAATGTAGAACAACAACTACAGTATGGGGATTTTAATTTCCGTGTGGCCCGGGGGGTACCGGCCAACATCAAGCAGACCAAGCCGTGGCTGCAGCTGGTCTCAAATCTTTTGGTGATTCCTGTAACCCAGATAAAGCGGCGTATTTCATGTTTTGTCAGCAATGACTTAGTAGCAGCGATCTAGCATCCTATATCCTCTATGATTTGCGCCACAAAAAAAAAAAAAATCGTGCTATAATGCAGGAACTTACATTTTTTACAAACAAATTGTCACACCCAGACCAAGCCAGCTAAGTCGGCCTTACCAGCCAGACCCAACCTACTCCCGGCTGGCCCTGATCACCTGGATTATAACCAGCTGGGCCTGGTTCAGTGGACTCTACTTTAACCCAGTAGTCTGCTTGCCTCCTTGTGGGGTATTCTTTTTCTGGCCTGTACCCTGTTTTGGTGCCCTAATGAGTTTGCAGTGTCTGACCCCTGTTAGTTCTCGACTCTCTCTTTCTGCCTTCTGTTTTGAATTTGTTCGCTGTGCTGATTGTTCTATCCTGGATTCTGACCCATTGGCTGTGACCATGACTACGTTTTGGATGCCCCAATAGGTTCTGGAAATGTTGCCTGTCCTGGTTTTGACCCTGCCTGTTCTGACCCTAATAAAATATTGTGATTCTGCGATTGGATCCTGCCCTGTGTTGTATCATTACACATATATTAAAATGTAACAGTACTTCATGTTCTTGTCCGGTTTGGTCTCATTCACAGTCGTCAAAGTTCAGAGTGTCCCCTGTAGCATTTTTCAGTCATTTCCTGTATAAGAAGGTGTCAATACTTTCCATTACCACCACGTTTTAACTTGTTCCTACAAAATTTGAGCTTTATTAAGGTACTATAAAGATTTAGTTTTCTCCTTGTTCTCAGGGAGCAGCTCAGCTCAGGCACAGCCTTTGTGCAGAAAAAAACAGAGGGACTCCTGGGGCGGAATCATGATGTCGGATGGCGGTAAAACTCCCTGTGAATGAAAAAGTCAAATATCAACTCCTAGTAACAGTAAAACAGGAGACAGAAGCTAACAAGGGAACTGGGCCAACTAAAAGAGATGTTCACTCTAGTAGCTGTAAATTTTATTCTAAATTTCTAAGCAGAGTTTTAGTTTGTCTGGAAAAAGAGACCAGAGATTTAAAGAAGCACAAGAACTGAATGCTTTGATTAGGGTTAGGGAATCTTCTAAAAGTCGCTGTCTCACCACTCAGCCTGCTTTCTCTTCAATTTTTATTCACTTGGGTCCAATTCAAGGACTTGAGGCCCCTAAAACTGGCCCTCCATTATTTACTAAAGATTTTTCTGAATGCCTAAGGCAGAAGTTCCCAAACTGGAGTTAGACTGTAAAGTTTCAGTTTTCAGCATTTGCTACTAACTCATGGTCGTGATATGCAATCAGCTGTGAGATCTCATTTTTTTGCGTCTCCCACTCACACAATTTTCTCATTATCAAAAGATTTATGAAGAGTTTAGTGTCATCTGCACTGTACAATGACAATCTTACTCTGCACAACCTTCCGGCCACCAGTGAACACAAATTAAACACAGAACACAATACATCTGAGATGCAGCTGGACAACCGAAGTGCGTGTAGCTCGATGGTAAAAATGCAGTGCAATAAATATGGGACGATATGCATGACAGTGCAACGTAATGAAAACATTCAATGCTGACCAGTTATCACAGTCTAACTCAAGCATATACAGGGAGGGAAATCATTTTTTGACCCCCTGCTGAAATCCCAAGCTGACTCATTTATAAACAAATGAGAAGTCTATCATTTCACTGGTAGGTTTATTTTAACATCAGAGGATAGATTGTCAACAAAACAAACGAATAATTATTTCCCCACTGTCGTTTATTGTAAACATATGATGCAGATTTCGCAGTTATAAAAGAAGTGGATAAGTTGAGGTTGACAACTGGCTGGGTCTACATGTCAGGGTGTGGAGCAACAGACCCAGCTGTGCTGGAGGCACTGGGGGGAGGGGCAGTGGACAGGAGAAGTTCACAAGTCCAAGGGCCTGCTGGGAGAAACCGCTCTGTAGTCATAAGATCTGTGATTTCCAACTTCTGTAGTGTCTGCCAGATGACGGGAGTGTGAACAGCCCCTGATTTGGATGGATGCTGTCATTTATCATGCTGTGGCCTTCTGATGACTCTGCTGTGGTAGATGACCTCCAGAGATGATGAAGCTGCTCCTCAGATGCTTGGATGATGTTGCTTGTCCAGGTGAGATCCTCACATATGTGAACTGGACTGAGAATCTCATTTCTGGAAGGGCAACATTTCTTCATCTTGGAGACATTGAAAGGAACGGACTTTGTGAAAAAAGCTTCCTTGAAAATATCCGGAATACATTTGGCTTGGGAGGACTGCACCACCTCGGGCAATGTCATCTTCAATCAGCTTCACTGTTCTAAACTCTGTTCCATTCTCTTTGAAATAAAATTGATGGTTTTGAGCCATGCAAACATGACCAATGTCTGGACTTGAGAATGCAGGAATTTAATATAATCAGACAAGGATACAATAATGAGGATTAATGAAATCTTTATTTGCACTGGGTAAGCCAGAATGTGTCTTATCTATTGCATATCCCATACTGTGCTGCATGAAGACATACAGATGTACAAGTTGGGGCCAAACACAAAGTAAGCAATTTCTCCAACACCCTTGGAGCAGGTTTAGGATTAAGGGCCTCAGTGGCACCACTGTGATATAGACACGTCTCACCAGCCATGGGATTTGAAATAGCAACCATCTGATCTTAGATACAGACACCGAACCCACAGAGCCACACGGTACCCCTACATGCTGAGCCTTATTGGCATTCTGGAAGATGAACTTCAAGGGGAAAGAGCAGCTTGAAGCAACCTTCCTGAAATGACTCATGGTCCATCCATCTCTCACCCGTGTATCCCGTTCAGGGTGACTGGGGGCCAGGAGTCTTCCCCGGGCAGCATGCGGCATGCGTGCACATAGACACACGCACACACACCGTGGACAATTACGAGATGCCAATGAGCCAAAATGTATGTCTAAAGACTGTGGGAACGAGCTGGAAGGAAGCAGACACTGCACATATGAACAAGGTCACAAAGTCAAAATTCTCAGACAATATTTCATTGCTATGGCATTGAAAAAAACACCCACCATTTATAATAATAAGGTAATTAATTTAATAAAAAATTCAAAAAATACTAAAATTAGCACTAACTAGCATTTTAAAATGAAATATAAAGTATTAATATTACTCATAATATCATATAAGTCAGTGGGATATGCAATATATTTTTTAAGTTGAGTTAGATCTGCTATTTTTTCCATAACCTCAGTTCAAGTGATTATTTTGCTAGTCGTTAATGAAGAACACTTGAAACTTAACTTATGAGTAATGCCACATTCCAAAAGGTTCATCACAAGAATCAACGTCCTACTTTCAACCAAAACAATACGATAAAAGTTTTGCTTCTTGAATTCTGCACATTCACTCATTCACTGTTTTTTTTTTTCAAGAAATTTCAGATATATGTGGGTGTTACATACATTTTGTGCAAAATGCATCTGAATGCTTTTTGACAGCATTCTCTAAAAGGTAACTATTTATAATTGTTAGCATTAAATTTTACAAAGAATACTCAGTTTCACACAGTGCGTCATTGTGAAGGTGGAGAAGACAGTACACGCAAATATAATGATCATTTAACACACTGCATCGCTCTGAAGGTGGAGAAGACAGTACACATAAATATAATGATCATTTAACACACTGTATCGCTGTAAAGGTGGAGAAGACAGTACACACAAATATAATGATCATTTAACACACTGTATCGCTGTAAAGGTGGAGAAGACAGTACACACAAATATAATGATCATTTAACACACTGTATCGCTGTAAAGGTGGAGAAGACAGTACACACAAATATAATGATCATTTAACACACTG
>JAACJT020000604.1:0-18709 GCA_009936485.2 Gymnarchus niloticus | reverse complement strand
ATGTGTCTGTCACCATCCTTTTACCTATAAATTTGCTTGTGTTGATGGTAGATGGCAGTCAGTTGGTTTGTGTGGCTGTACTGTGTTTCCATGTCTTGATTTCCATTTCTGTCATCACAGGAAAATGATCTCATTTGTTGGAAAAGGGCTTAGGATATTTGAATTTGCGGCTCGAATGGAAATAATAAAACAAAAGGTAAAATCCATTTGAAAATATCATTGCTGATTTGTTTTGTCGCAATTTTTTCTAATATATAATGAAGCATCTGGGTTACTTTTCAGTCATTTGAGTTTGGTTGTTTGAATATATTTTAAATGATGGTCATAATTTAAACAATGTTCAGAAAACATGTCCGGCAATGTAACATTACATTATGGAACATAAAGGCTTCTCATATTTCCATATACATGTACTGTATAATGCAAATGTGTTCCTTAGTAATCTGAATAGCTGATGTTTTTGACGTATTTTTAGATTCTTTTACTATCCTTAAGCATGTGCTGTCAATCCATGAAAAAACCACAGAGACAGAAAACCACAGAAACTGAACATAAGCTCTCTTTACATTCACAATGTGTCTGTCACATATCCATTCGTCCATACAGGGCTGTGATGAGTCTGTCCTACAAAGCAGAGAGGGCAGGTCAGCAGGCACCCTGGATGGAATGCCAGTCCAAATCAGAACGGTAACAAGGCGCCCCAACGTAGTGTCTTTGGATTGCGGGAGGAAATGACCCCTGTCTTTTTCACCTGACTGGCTCAGCACCACAAAGACTGCCTGGAGAAGCAAATACGTGATGCTTTCAGTAAGGCCCAGGCAGGCGAAAATGAGTGGGAAATCGACACTGACTACGTTAATCTATCTTGTCAAACCTGGGATAAAAGGCAGCGTCCCAGAGCTCCGCCTGTTTTTGAAGAAGAGCTAAAATGATCTCCCTTACAACCTGCTTAATTATTTTAAGGCAACATGCAGTGAGAGTGTCCCACATTCCTGTAAGTAAATATAAGCTGTGGCCCAGAGGACTGTCATTTTACACATAAAGGGCTGGGGATTTGAGTCCGGTGAAAATGATCTAGAACTCTTTCTCAGTTTATGGACATTTCTGCAACACTCATGATCCTCATGAAGAGAGACGTACATGACCAGGCGTGAACGTGTTTCCGTGTTGCCCTTTGGGTCAGGGAAAGGTTGGGCAGCGGATCCCAGTGAAGAGATAGGGGGACCAGGGAAACAGGTTTAGGTGGCAAACAGGGTTGGCTTTACTGTGGAGGGGGGTGTGTGGGTGCAGGAACATGGAAGAAGCAGGAAACACAAACACACAAAGAACTTGGAATGAACAGGTCCAGGTGAGCAAACTAGGCAGAACTTCCGGGAGTTCAGTAAAAACTGAGCATCAGGGCTGAAGGAACTAAATAGTTCTGGGTAATAGGGCAAATGAGAATGGGGTAATGGAATGGGGTAACTGGGAGACAACACGGCACTCAGGAGGTGGTGGAAGGGCGACCCACGGTGGTGACAATTTATCTATGTGTGTGGACAGAAATCTGGAGTGTATGACGATTACATGGTACTGAACCTGTTTCTAAAACTACATTTGCGTTTCAGTTGTAAAACTATCCAGACATCTTCAGGTGGATGCTAATAGTTAAACTGATTTTACAATATCTGACCTTTGGACTATTTTACTTAATAATTGAAGGTTTTGAATAAACCAGCTCTATCCCTGAGGTATCATTAGGTTTCCAAGCCCGGTCTTCGTTAAGCTTGCAAATTCTTCAGTACATAGCCAAACTTCAAACATCATATCAGATCTTAACAAGTCATGCTTTTACCATACAACAAGGAATTTAACTAAATGATATGCTTCCTAAAATCATTAACAGTGATTGTTGCTTGTTTGTACTCTGAAGATAAGTATACAAAAAGAGTGAAACAAAAGACACACACACACAAAGGTAGTATGAAACAGATATAAACCTCACCTAAAAGAGGAAACTGATCCTCAGAATTTGACCAGATTTTTTCCATCCAAACAGAAATATGGAAGGTGCACTAGCAAGAATGTATTCAGTGGCGTGTCGACGTCGCAGGTCATCTGCGATTAGTGGCTCTGCCCAAATATCATTTGGTTTTAAAGCACTGGTCTAACAAACAGTCCATTGATGGTGTCAACCTTACCTGAGCTCAGCCGTTGTGCGATGGAAAAATATTGTATCAACATCACGTGTGGATATTTCACGTCACATTGAGAGTTTTGTGGTTCCACTATAAGAATATGTTTGTCAGAGAACTTAAGTAGTGAAACATCGACCACAAATAAAACATTAGGGAATCCCAGCACGTTCCTTTATGTCTTCAGTTGTCACTTTTGGTTTACCAACCCTACCCATCCTCACCGTTTCTCCGCAACCTTTTTTATAGGACTCAAATACAAGCGAAAATGTTAACATAGAACCACACCTATGAAAGCAGATTTGTCTGTTTATGTTTGTTTCTCTCGGTCAGTCAGCTAGTCTCTATGAAAGCTGCCTTTGTTTCTCTGACAGCGTTCGCCTATTTCTTCGCTTCTTCCTTGCACTCACCGACACAGAATATTTTCGAGATGTTTCTTTGGTGCTATCAGGTGCATTTTTAGACAAGAGCATAGAAGCAAAACAAAAATTCTGCTGAAAATACAGTTACGGTGTACCTTTGACACGAAAGGTCTCAGGCGATGTTCTGGTGCCCAGATGGCAGAGCATATTTTTCACTTGAAGCTGCATTAATTTATTCTATTTCAGCCCTCAGCTTTACTCCGAATTTGCATTCTGGAGGTGCTAAAGGGTAGGGGGCATCGATTTTTCCGCTGCCCTTTCTATCTTGCTCTTCCTCTTTAGGGAATTGGTAGTCAACGTGTAGTCAATCATAATTCAGTTCCTGCATTAGATCTACACTAATTGCAACTGGGATTCATAGCAATATGCATGAAGGTTGTAATTCATCAACTTCTTCCACAAATGTTTTTCATTCCTTCTGCTTTTTTCCCCGGCATTTGGGAGGGTGCATTGCTTCTCATGAGATGGATCCCACATTAGTGTCCCAACATCAATTTTATTGCCCTTTCCCAAGCCCCGAATTTACTATTGTGTTGACCATCTGGTACCCCTGGTTTCTATCGATTTTCTCCTCTCCATATTGTATAACCCATTCCCCCCAGTAAAGGTCTCCTTCATTCCCTATACTGTATGAATCTGTTTGCTGTTTTACAACAAATCTCACAAGTTCAATCAAAACCTTAAAGTAAAACACTAGCGTATGCTTTTCTCATCCCCCGCAGATCCACAATGCATGTTTTGCTTTATGGTGAAATATTCATTATATATTTTACCAAAGAATAAGAAACATAGACTTGTAGGCAGGTTCAAAAGTATGACCACACTCTAAATGAATGTTTGATACTGCCTAGAAACCATGGCTTAAAAATAATCTGCGTAAATATTAAGGATTCATCAGAGATGATTCGTAGCTAGTGTGGCACTGAATTTACGATAAAATAATAGCAGTGCTTGATTCATCCCGTGGAGAAATTGTGTGCTTCTCATGTAGCCAGTCTTTCTCTCCCTGAGAGATGATCGGTTTGGAGAAGATGCAGTTGTGGATGTCAGTCAGCCTCCAGCATTCCCGAAGCAGGTGGAGTTAAGGGTCTTTCTCCAGGGCCTGATGGTGCTATGATTACTCTTCCAGCAATAGGAGTAAAACCCAAGACCTTCTGAGGTAAACCCTAAACCCCAGAGCCACACATCACCCCACATATAGTTGAAATTTACCAAAAGTAGTCAGAAACGTAGCATGTTGTCGATCTGTGAGTGGATGTTTTACATTGAAGGAGAATTGTGTGCAATTTGATAAATTTTATGCTTTTGTCACATACCGCCTATTTAATTTACATAGTGACTTGGAATTGGGTATGATGTTGGAGGATGGATGGACGGATGGATGGACGGACGGATGGATGGACGGACGGACGGATGGACGGACGGATGGATGGATGGATGGATGATTCTTGTAATTCCTCTTGGCAGAAGGATGCAGGACAGGAAAATTAAGACTTCTTTAATTTCCATTAAGCATTTTGATACAAGAGAGGGGACTTGGTTAATGTGCTGTAGAGTTGCTTGTGAAATGTTTTGAGATGTTATGTTAGAACGATGAAAGCTGTCCCTTAAAAAAAATACAATTTTGTAAACGACCGGTCAAAAAAGTACTTTCAAATCTCTGAAGATTTGTTAAATATGAATACGGCAGCGTAGTACAAGTAATTGCAAATAATATGAACTCAGAGCCACTTGCATTACTGCAACCATACAATGGAAGAATAGAAATATATTTTTGGTGCCTTTATAACGGTCACTAGTTCTCCAATGGCTCAATTATTAAAGGCACAACACTATATACAAAAAATGTGTATTTTTATTTCTGTTTTTATGAACTGTTATCTTTTAATATGACAGACTAATTAATATAAGCGAATGAATCATTCTGTGGGGTACCCATCAGCTTTAATATTATTAGCAGGTTGTCATTTGTCACACCCATCCTAACCCTAACCCTAACCCACACCCATCCTAACCCTAACCCTAACCCACACCCATCCTAACCCTAACCCACACCCATCCTAACCCTAACCCTAACCCACACCCACCCTAACCCTAACCCACACCCATCCTAACCCTAACCCTAACCCTAACCCACGTCATCAGACAACACGGCCTTAATCAATCTGCACAACCTCAGTCTGAAAGTCACTCAAAAACTCTACTTTAAAAATTGCATTCGTAGACCAAGAAACGTTATTAAATGCCTTATGGGCAGTTTCCATTTTCACATCAAAACTTTGTGCTGCACACGTTCCGTTCTGCTGGGGCAGAGTCTTGTAATGTAGACTTGGTCTATATTGCTAAGCTACACATACAAGCAATAGGAAATACATTAAAATCCTAGTTCAGTAACTGTGGTTCAAAGGAATGGTGCTAACGTTATACCCTTTGAAGTCTGACTAAATTAAGGTGAATTTAGAGCTAATCGTTTTGTTAACCAAAATACATTAACTTTCATTGTTTTTTCTTTTTATATATTATGCTAGATAGTCAATTAAAATACTAAGCCAAGAAGTAAACATGACTAAAGACCCCCCAGTTATTAATTTTAATTTCTCCCCAAGTCATCAAGCATATATTTTGTTTTGTTTTTTTTTTTTGATTTATTTGCTGAACTGTGTCGAATGAATTAATTCTGCAGCCATTAGGAATTGCTGAACTCTACACAATGCTCTATCTAGCACTTAGTGACACAAATTTTATGTTTAATGTTAAAACCAAGTGAAACAACAAAATCTAATTTGCAAAAAGTTAAAATTCCATGTCTTAACAGCCCTGATGAGGATAAGTGAATAGAAGTGTGTAGATGGATAAAGACCCAGCTTATGAATCTAAGATGTACAGTACTCAGGAATGAAGCAGATATACACAGGTACCACTGATAAACCACCTTCACAACAAGGCATACACAAAAAGCCTTCATAAACATTCTAGACCCTTATCCGGAAGACCTGACCATCTTCAGAATGAAAGACACTTGTGTCTCGGTCTTGAGGGAAGCATTTATAGTGACAAGAAAATCGCCGAGAAATAAGCTGGGTGACAGAGTGCAAGGGTGCACGCTAAGGATGTCAAAGAACATAATCACAGCAGTTTATACTCCCGACATCTGAGATTGCAGGGCCTGCAGAAACCTTCAGTAACCTGAGCTCCCCCACGGAAATAAATTGGTAATAAAAGATTGTGCTTGACCACATACTCTGCAGGTGAACTGGTGACTGTACATTATCCTGAATGCATGTGTGTGTGTGGCAGTACCTTGCACCCTGTGTGTTTGAGAAAGGCTCAGAATTAGAATAAATGTTTCAACGTGTATTTATTCAAATGTGATGAAAATGAACAAATGCATATTAAGTATGAGCGGATAGTAAATCGTAAGATATTGTCGTGGTACAGACCGGCGTCATGTTGGGAATGGGATTAAGGGTAGTGTGTTTTGTGTTGTTCCCACCATGTGTCTGCGTACGGGGGGTAGCAAGACTAACCCCCTAAATTGTCATCTATGTCGAGTTGGTGTTAATGTGCGAGGCTGCTTTGGGTCTGGTCGCCTTGATTAAAAATGCCTTCTTGTTAAAGTTAAGATGTCTCCGCCTCCTGCCTCTTTGGGGAGCCGTCGCAACAAAATATAAAATTTACAGCTAGAAATGTTATACCATGAGAGGTAAATGTCAACAAAAGTGAGTTTCACCCTCGTCTTTTTTTTTTTTTGTTGATTGCAGCCCGACGATGGAATAGTTCACTGCTGTCTGAATAGACGGGGTCCCGTGGTGACATATAAAGGAAACCCTCTCGGAACATTTTGAAGATGGTATTTCAGCAGGCATAAATTAGAGTGAAAACGAAAACTTATGTATAATTCATTCATACTGTTGAGGCTTTCATAGACCCCCTTGGCTATGGCAGGCTCCAGACAGTCGACCATCTCATCTACTGTTAAAGACCCCTGAAACTCGAAACCTTTTATTATAAAATTATAATATGCTGCTTTGGTTGCTGTAAGATATTATGCCATTTATTGCTACTGAGGACATATTTAGCTATACAGTACAGATGAAATTATTGAGTATTTAAGCTGCTTTGCTTAAAATGTTGCTTTTGGATACACTTATAAAAACTAAGGATCTCTGCTAAATGGTTTATTACGTTAAGGGATCATTTTGTCGCATGAGTTGACTAGAAAATTAAGATAATCTTATATAACAGTGTTAACCCATATAACCCAAACTCTGAAATATTCTTCTGTCGTCTTGGGCTTTTAAAACCACCCTGAGAATTAATGTTATAAAAGGAATTCACTTGCTCTGCAGTAGGAATTTATTTACAACATTGGTTCATTTTATTACTGAACATATTCTGTCTGACTCTGAACCAATCTATCCCATCTGATCGGCCAAAACATCTTTCAAAAGCAGTTTACAATCCCTGTTTTGCTTTCCTATGGTCCAGCCCTGGCGCTCCGTGAGTACCCTGGATGGAAGACACATAGGTATACAAAGTAAACAAGCATTCCTGCAATTGTAAGTCGGGTTCATAGAGAGGGGAGAGAAGGACAGGGATCTCCATCACCAATGAATGGAAGACTGCTTTCATCACTACCAGAGGCCAGTATGAGTACTTGGTAATGCCTTTTGGTTTGGCTAACACAACCGCCACTGTACCGTCCTTTATGGATGAGATATTCTAGAAAATTTAAATTTTCGTATTGTCTGTATCGATCTCCTCATATATAAAAGGGTTTTGTAACATAACCTCAGCATCAGCATTAAAGGAGACGATGACAGAGGTAATCATCCAGCCGAAACCAAGCCGTGCCATCGGGGTAGGGAGTCATCACGATGGGGCGGACCTGGTTCTCCAGGATGGACGAATAGCCTGGAGCATTCAGCACAACATCTTCTAGTCACCATGTGCCTGTCGTTTTAGATCCCATTTCTCATTTGTATTTTTATAAGCGCGCCATCTGACTGCTGGGATGAGTCAGCTGTTCTGATAGGTGGTGGTAATACGGTTCTGATTGGACAATGTAAATTCCCCTGCCAAAGCATATAGTCCCACTAAAATTTTAAATTAGTATTTGGAAAGGATGTTTTGGATGTGCAAGAAATAAATAAATTTAAACAGCAATAAGAAAAAAATATGTGTTAATATTGTGAATGTATAGAATACGTGTAGGATTTGGAGGGCTGGATTTTGAGTGAAGTTCTTATCGTAGCCGGAACTCTCCTAGCTAACACCGCAAGTAATGAAATGCATCAGATCCTGGTGGTGCTAATCAGCTAGTAAGGCGTTAGATAAGGTCAGCTGGATGGATTTTGCTATCTGTGGAAGAGCGTCCAGTGGTTCAGGGGGTAGTTCTTTACGCTGCTGTATTTTTAGAGGTGACTTCAGCTGCTAGATTTTTCAAACTGGCACTCAGCTGCACCTCTCCCTCCCCATTTTGTTGCCCTGCTATCCTGTTCCTAGAGTCAATATAAGAAAACCTTATGTTAATAAATTTCTTTTCTGCGTGAAATTCAGAGAATCGGTGCAGTTTATATATAATCGGATATTGACCATATATGTCGAAATCCTATCTAGGAGCAGGGTTCCCGACTCAGTCGGTCTTCTGTACTTGTTATCCATTGCAGAATGATTAGCACAGACTTGTTTTCTGTTAATCCTTTTCTATATTCCTTTCATATATTGATATGCATTCACTAGAGGAAAGCAAGTTAATGAAGCCAGTGAAGAAGAATGGAAATAAAAGAAGTATGGAAATAAATTTGAAGACTAAACAATGAAGAGTGAAAATGTAATTTCAGTTTTTAATTTATCCCTGAAAACTTCAATGCACTTTTGTACAGTAACATAACATAATTATACGTAGAATACAATACATAATTAAAATATAATCAAATTGTAATTTAAAGCATTTAATAATTCATTATATCATTACAACAAAGCAATGGATCTCCTGTGAAAGTATTATTTTTATGGGAAAATCTTAGCCTGAGGCAACTTCATGTGACTGGCTTATGAAATACTGCCTGATTCTCACTCAGCACTTTGACTATAGATGTATTTCCAGTATGAGAGCTTCTGTCACAGCTCTGATGTAATGAAATTGGGTTTGAAAATGCAACTCAACAATGGATGCAAAGTCCGCCTCTCCTACATTTCACCTTTCATTTTTTAAATATGCTTTAAGTTAATATATCTCAGTCGGGCATGATGCCTAGTGCGCAACATTCAAGGTCTGATTTCAGTTTAACCCAATTGTATCTGTAGTCATTTTAAAGTTTCATATTTGTGATTGTGGTGGACCTATATTGTGCCCTCGTAACTTTGACCGTGCAAAGAAAAATAAATCGTGTGCTGAAATTAATGGGGAGACCCTTCAAATTGTAATTAACTCAGATGGGTGTGGGTTAATGTAGTATAGAGGAAGTATGACATGTTTAATGTTTGCTGAACTTTAGAGTACATGTGGTTACCAAATGGCATAACAAGACCAAAAAGCCACACAATAACTAAAGTGAAGCAGAGTTATATAATCATTGAGAAAGATTGGGCATGCTGTACTTTTTGAGTTTTGGCTGATAGTTAATAACTCATATAAATTATCATTTACAAACGATGACCTATCACAAATGCATGCTTAGGTCAAAATGGCCATCAGCTGATGAATTGCCTCCTTCGCAACCTGACTCACTGTACTCACTCTACTCATCGTCAGTCTCTTCAGAAACGTGTCTAGTTACACGATTGGCACGATATAAGTGTAGTGACATGGTCTAACTTGTCAATCAAAAATCTTAATCAAAGCCGAAGAAAGCATATTCATTTCAATTTCAAACAAGAGGAAAGTTGTTAATCCACCATACAAATCTGAACTAATTAACACACAAACCATCCATCCATCCATCCATCCATCCATCCATCCATCATCTCCCAAACACTTGCCCTACTTGGGTTCCCGGGGGCTTTAACCTATATCCACTGGCATTGGCCACCACAGGACACATGCAGACACAAATGCATTCATACACTATGAGCAATTTGGAGATGCTGGTCAGCCTTATCCTCACATCTCTGAACCATGGGAGGAACTCAGAGTGCATGTAGGAGACCCACAAACACTGGGAGAACATAAAACTTTGTGCATACAGAGCAGAGGTGGGATGTGAACCCCCGGGCCCGGAGATGCAAGACAACAGTGCTAACCACTGAGTCACCAGCCCCTAGCAAAACAGCACTTAGTTCAAATAAAAGCAATCTAATTGGCCGTTATTCAAAGCACAGTTTATTCAGATCTTTACACAGCCCCGTTTTGAACTGGAGTCAAATGCATGCATGATGAAAACAAATTAACACGCACTGTGTCGGGATTCATGAAATACGAAACATTAAAATGAAATTAGGTTGTTGTGGGTTTGCTTCCTACCATCAAAGACAGCGTAAGTTATGCTGGGTTCATTTTTGACTCCAGCGGTAATCTGAGCGTCCAGGCCTAGATCTATCACATAGCATGTGATCATTTTTCACGACTATGTATGGCAAGCACCTTTTTTGTTAAATGGAAGTCTTAAAAGCTGTGTTTTAGATGAAGGATTGGGCCTGCATTAAACCCTTCGGATGATACATTTGGTTTAACGTAGATCCCATTAGCTCTTACGGGGTGACCAGAATGAAGTAAGTTTGAACTGACTAACACTGTTGTGTAATGTTACAGAGGGAGGACAAAGTGAAATTGGATCACAACCTCGACTTTCTTGTGAATGCCATATAGACAGGAAGTGTGAATTGTAGACAAGCCAATTTAGAAGCTGGGGAAGAAGGGAAATCATTTAAGTTGACAATTGTGAAGTCAGAGTTTTATCCAAGTATTGGCTTCTGCTTTTGAATACAGATTACTGACAAAGCTTTTATATGATGACAAAACTGTGGTAATACAGTAACCAAATTATTACACTAATGACATTTTTACATCGCTGCTGCTCAGAAATAACCCACTTTAGTATTCTCAGTTTCAAAGTATTTCTTCAAGTGATTTACGGCCATTAATCTACATTGTAAATTAGAGTTACCTGAGAAAAATCAAGATATCAAGCTGATGATGCTTTAAAACTTTTTAATAATCCTGACAAAGCCAAAATATCCACAAAATTCATGAAGATTTTTTTATTTCCCCAATGACTACCGCTCTGATATGAACACAGACTTGCTAAGCTATACTGGATTTCTTTGTTGACCCTAATATTTCTCATTCAGCCAATTAAAATATTCTTATTCAGTAACCTTCTGAATTCTTGTTCAGCAAATTGCATTCTCCAAATCCTTGACGTTCATTCTTCTCAATATTTAAGCAAACTTAGTTTTATGTTTTGATACAATACTCTTTTTGCGCCAAGAAATTAAAATGTTTTTTGGTTTTATTAAGGTCAGATTGTGTAGTTCCTATTTACTTCTACAGACAATGCAGTGGTTAGTGTGTGGTATCCTCCCTGTACAGCCAGCTTTTCTGGGTGCTCTGGTTTCCACACACTGGCCAAAGTCTGTAAATTTACCTTAATGTGACTTTATATTAATCATACAGACATTTATATTAATCATTAAGAAATGCAAACGTGAACAAAAGACCATACCAATTTACAGACCATTTCTGTAAGCCAGCAACTCTGTACTCAATGTTCTAAATAGTTTATTCTGGACATAAAAGATCAGTTTAACTGTCCATCTTTCAGCTATTATAAAGCTTATCAAAGGCAGTTTAGGGTACCAGTTCAGTTGTAGACTGCAAAAAGAAATATTTATTGAGAACATGTTTTAAAGATGCTGATGCCCACTAGTGATGATGTCACGCCCACACCACGCCAGCCTACATCGGACCTACCACGCCCAACTTACTCCCGTTCATCGTCCCCTGAATACTAACCAGCTGTGCCTTGTTAATTATCGTCTAGTAGCTTCCAGCCGTGCCTTGTTTTTCCCTTATATAAGCCCTGCTGTTTAGTTGCCTCCTTGCGATGTATTGCACTTTCTAGACCATAGCTAAGCATTTCTGAATTGCTAGTAGGCTGCCCATGTATGACCCTGATTGCTGGACTTCTCTTTCTGCTTCCTGTTTGGTTCTGTTTGTTGTGTCTGTTGCTGCCTTGGAATTGATCGTCTGCCTGTGACCATGACTACATTTTCCATGCTCCCCTGGCTTTTGGGAATCGTACCGGTTCTGGTTTTGACCCTGCCTGTTTTGACTACGCTTTGGAAGAACCACTGGCTTTTGGAAATCCTACTTGTTTTGGTCTTGACCCTGCCTGTTTTGACTCTGATTAAACTGTCTGATTCTGTGATTGGATCCTGCTGTGTTCTGAGTCATTACAGTGATAAATAAAACCATTGTCTGAGATTCAATTAATCTGGATCACAACCAGTAAAATGACAGGCATAGACTGTTTTGGAAATATAAAATAAAGGAAATGCTAGTGCTTTGATCTCCCAAGCCTTCACCCTCTGCAGATAAGCAGGGGCTAAATGTGACTTTCAGAAGGATGTCCAGTTCAGGAATGAGAAGGTGGTGGTCTTGGGTAAAGCCTTTATTAACAATTTAAGCACCTCAAAAATGCAATGGGAAACCCAGTCCAGGGCATGCACAATATAAGATAGGCCTTAACAGCGATGCAGGAAAATCAAGCATTTTGTCAGTTTTGCTGATTCTTCCTGAATATTTATGGCTGACGGCACATTAGTCTGATAAGGATAACTAGATCATTCCAGAATGTGGATGCCCAGATGGAAAAATGAGAAACAAAGCGCTGAAGGGCGTCTCCATGGTAACATTTACTCAGGACTGACCATTGGTTTTAAAAACCAAGATTCGCAAGTCCAACAGTAAGCTATGTTGTCTTCCCCACTTTTTTGGGGTGGGTGTTGTTTATAAAAAAAAATGAAAATCTGAGGAATGCTAATACTCTACAGTAGCTAATGCTAATCATAGCACACACACACACACCACTATAGGCAACTTAGAGATGCTAGTTCACCCTGTCATACGTTTTTTGGGATGTGTGAGGAAGGTGGAATATCTGAAGGGACAATGAGCACACTCGAGCCGCACCCCTGTCCCCCCACGGGACTTATGTATCACTCGGTCCTGTGAATGCAGGGGGCCACATGCAGTGCCTCGTACAGTCACAGTTCTACCTTCATTTCTCCTGTTTCAAGTTTGCACGTTCTTGATGTCCGTGTGTGTAAAATTGCCCAGATCGTGGGCATGCAATGGACTGGCATCCCATCCAGGATGTATCCCAGCTTTGTGTGCTCTGCTAACTGACATACTGGACAAAATGCTAGGTAAAATGGATGGATGGGGATATTTCTAAAAGAAAAATACAAATTTAGCAATATATTATTAATCATTAGAATTATGATTATTACTTACAGTATATTCTTGTCATATAACCGTAATAAACAAACATGTCCACAGAATCTGTATTCATTATAGACTACAAACCCGTCTTTGGTGTATTTATAGTTCACAGTTTACTACACAGGGATAATTATCATAATGATGAGATGAATACATGTGGTGATGTGTCTGCCCCTAAACTGCCTGGGATTGTCTCCAAGTCCTCCACCCTGAACCCAGGTCAGAATAACTAATCAGAAGATGATGGATGGATGGATACACTTTGAAATAAATGCCACCCTGTTAGTCTGAGAGTCTGGAAGGACAGCGCATCTGCTCAGCATTTCTATGGAGCATTCACTCACGCATCCATCAATCTTCTACCTGCTTATGCTTCCCAGGATCACGGGATGACTACATATGTAATTATTCTGTACTGTATTGTTACTAATGCTTTGCCAACTTCAGAAACCCATAGAAAATATACCATCAAAGTGGTACATTTCTGCGAACTCGGGGACAATCCTGGGCTCTGTAAAACAATAACCATTTGTCTAGCCTCACTTGAAAGCTACACAAATAATTCATACCCTCCAGATGATGAGTCGAAGGGACAAAGCGGGAGGACACGGTGGGGTGGGGTGGGATGGGGGTAATTCCCAGTAAATCAATTTTTCAGTGGTACCTTTCTTGTTTTGGAAAACACGATGCATTTAAGAGTATTGTGATTCAAAGTTGAACTAAATATATTTTTCAGAGCTGAAAACTGAAATTAAACATACCAGACATCCTTTTCAATCTAAAACCTGAAAGGGAATTTTCATCATTGAAATTCAGTCAAAATTTTTTAATGAGACCGTTAAGAAAATAGTAGCAAAGCCTTGATTGCTAACAGAACTCCTCACAAATTTTGAGATCTACTGTATCTATTATCATTATGTTTCACTTGTTCCATTTTCATGTATCAAATGGCAAAACACAACACATGGAGGGTTAAGAAAATTCATTTCTCTTTAATAGTGCTCAATTTATTTAATAGATTGTTCTATGAAAAGACCAGCATCTTTTAAACTTTAAATGTTCCCCTCTATTTGAAATAAAGAAATGTCAACGGAAAAATAGAATGTGAATGCCAGACTCATTACCATGGAAACAGAAAGAACGGCACTTGACAGAATAAAGCATCTTTCCTTAGCTTATATTTTTTTTAAATGTGTAATTATGGTTATTAGCCACAAGCAATACATTTTCAAAAACCACAGATGTGGTTCTAAGAGCCCTGCCACTGAATTACGATGTCAGCGTGTGATTGATTTGTCCCCTACGATAAAGTGGCATGGAACTGGCGGTAATTGCTTTTGTTGCCTGTGACAACAGTAGACGTGTTACACACTTGGGCCAGCATCAAGCACACAACTTTTCTCTTAGTGATGTTTGTTTCGAGCTGATCGTTGAGAGGCCACTCCTCAAAATACGCCAGTGTAGCATCACACAGAAAATGTAAAGAATCGTATCTTTATAAGTATTTTTGAGCTTCAGCAGCGGTTGTGTTCTATTTATGTGCGTAAATGGTGAGAGTTGGTGTGGTACAGAATTAAAATATAATTTAAAAAAATTGCTTTAAAAAAGAACATTGAGCCCTGTACCAGGAACAAAATATTATCCCGGATATATTCATTATGTATTTTATATGAAAAAACGAATACAGCAGATGTACAGTAGAATAAAATTGCATTGAAAGAGGTATTTTTAAATTCATCCATTGTCCAAACTGCCCATCCTCTCCTGGGTCATAGTCACACACTATGGGAAAATTAGAAATGCCACTCAGCGTAGATCACATGTCTTTGGACTGCGGGGGGAAACTGGCGTACACAGAGGAGAGCAGAGAAGCACGGGGAGAACATTCAAACTCCACACATACAGAACGGGGGTGGCGTTCGGACCCCCGACGGTTCTAACCGCTCAGTCACCGTCTCAGCCGTTATTTCAAAATTTATTTACTAAATTTTAATTAAGTCCACAGTCAATATGAGCTGCTACTCAAGTACAGATGTATCACTTGTCGATATATTTGTGTAGTAAACACTGTACATTACCATATACTAACTTCATTAATGTGTGCATGAGGTTAATGGCGATACACCCAACTTCTGACGGAAGACCGTGTTTCCCAGCCTCACTTTTTGTGAGGCAATAGGAGATGGATTAATGACCCACAGTGGGGTTTACATGACCAGCTCAGTCATTAGTCTCCTGTACAGCAATCTGTCCAAATGTTTTTCTTACTTTAACTTTATTTCAGGAAACTCTGCTCCAACACACTGACATGTAGCATCTTCTATTTCTCCAGCAGGATTAGATGTTCAGATCTCAATTTAAAGTGTCTATCCCGACAGCTTCTCAAACCAAGAAAGCAATGTAAACTGCCGGTATTACCAGTAAAGCTATACAACTGTAAAACTCAGACTAGAAAAACAGAAATTTAACAAAGGAGACATGACCCCCATGCCTTTTTAAGGTAAAATAATATCTACATAGGGTCTCAACCCCAAGCCCTCTGGGCACTCAGAAATGCATAAATCTGGGACTGGAGCTGCCTGTGTGGCCGGTGATGCTCAGCAGGAGAGCCTGTGGACTCTCGGCATCCGTGCCGTGACTTACAATTCCTGACATTGCTGATTTCCACTGCAGGGCACAGGTAGCACCCAGACATGGAGGAGAGGACAGGAACAGAGCGGGTCGGGATTGATACTGAGATGTGGTGGACTTACCTAAAAACCAAGAAGGCTACATTTGAAAACTGAGACTACGGGGGGTGTCCCTCGCCTTGCCTGGCAGACAGTTTCATAGACTAGGAGCCCTGTAGCTGAAGACTTTACTACAGGTAGTTCCTTTATTTATTCAAGGAATTACAGATTAATCAGCTTAGCTAGATAAGACTGACCTTTCGACGCCTTTCAAGCGAGGAGAAGAATTTTCAAGTCCATCCTGGACCCAGTGAAGACCCGGGAGAATACGTGTAATGTGATCGTATTTTTCTACTGGTGCTGCTCCCAATACTTGGTGGAGCATTTTGAGTTTGCTGTGGGGCATAGATCATTTGATTTCTGTTCCCTGAGGCTGACACACGGCAACGGTATAATGTGCATTCCGTTTTGTGTATCTTGAAAAGGAAGGAGATCCTTTAGGTGAACAAAATTCTGAACTATAGAATATATTCAAATATATTATGGACAAGGAGGTAACCCTAGTGTTAAAGGACAGGTCAGTGTCAAAAGTTTCAGGCTCACTCACCATAAGTTAACACACACTTAAGGCTTCAGGTTTAAAGTTGCCAACAATGCATTTTTATCAGTGTGGTTACCACACCTCCTTTTGACTCGGGGGTTTTTTGGGGTGACAGGATGGTATCCACTCATAAAATTTTGTATGTCACTGAAGCACGTCGGTAGGAGGATATGAAGAGTTTGGGTTAGAAGGCAGATTTCGGTGCAATTTGCATGTAAAGGAAAATTATCTTCACAGTGTGACCACACGATCTTCCCAATCTCCAGTTTGTAGCTAGTCCCAATCGCCAATTTCGACCTAATATCACGATAGTACGCCGACTCTTTATCGAGCTCTAAAGGTTTTTTTCTGTCATTAAAGTAGCTAGAACTACATTTATATTATAACTTTATGAACATTTCCCTGGCAAGTATGAAGATGCTAAGCTTGGCAGTAAGACTTTAAGTAGTGATACAGTAATATAAAAAGTAAATAAAAAAAAAACGAATTTACTAGTGGGACAGAAAGATGTAATCGTGACATAAAGTAAACATTATTTTCCTTGTAATATTTTCATGATGTGAATTGAACTGCCTGAGTAATTTTATATCTGCACTTAATTCTCAGCAATTTAGACCTCATTTTCTGATCATCCAGTAGGCGTATGAACTTGATATAATATTGCCGGCTGGAAGGGTCAGGAAAAAACGAAGCTCTTTAAGTTATGGACTTATAGCTGGCCTTATCCACATGATGGCCTTCATTTGGGACAGCAAATTCATGACAATGGCAGTAAGTAGGAAATTATAACTTTACTGGGGGTGAAGTTTTACCTTTTCAAGGCATATGGGGATTGGATGGGATCAATACAGATAGGAATGAAGAGAAATGAAGGCGCCATTTTTGCCAGAAAGAAAAGAAGTCTTACTGTTGCTAGAAGAAAACACGCCAAATTATAAGTAAAGTCAGGAACTGGGAACTCCAATTAATCCACACAAAAGATTGGGTCATCTGACTCTCCCCTCAGCAACAACACATCTACCTCCCCCCAACTGACTTAAATGCAAAATAAAGTCTGAGCACATTACCTGTCACTGCTGTTGAATACATGCTATTGTAATTTTCATGGAACACAGAAAACAAGAATGTTGACGATGCAAATGCAAACAGTGTTTGGTGCAGTCGAGCGAGCGTTCCAGCTGCCAAATGAAACTTCGGGATTATGCTGTCGGGGTGTCAGGTGAGTTACACTGGATTCTCATGGCCCAAAGTATAACCAAACCGCTGTTACCGTGACACTCCGACCCACGGCTTTGTGGTACCAGCGGAACGAGAGCATTTCATATCGTTTGAAATATAAAATCTTCCGAAAAGAAAATGTTTTAGCTATAGTTTACTACAGTATATTTTCCGTGACGTACCAAAAATCTCTCGCTTTCCATAGTCTGTCCGAAGAACCTTCTCCAAGGAGGACTGCGGCTTGTTAAGATGCATTTTGGCAGACTCCAGTCAGGCATTTTCAAGAAAGAGGGTCTAACTGGATCTTCTATTTTATCCCTTTTTATTCTTTGATTCTTTCCATATTCCTAAAATCCTAATCTTCCTAAGTGACCTCTGAGTGACCTTTGTGTATGAAAATTGTGCTGTATAAATTGACTTGCCTTGCCTTGCCTTCCACCCCGGAGCCCACTTTCATTCACAGATGGTCCCACTTCAAATGGTTGCACGTTGAGCTGAAAAGTCAGCTTGGATCTGTTTACAGGTTATTCTTGGTTCCTTATAAACCATTCAAACAATAGGTATCTTCAAGCCTGGGTGACTTATCATCCAGGGATGATGACTACAGTCCCATGGGCTGTAAACATCATGATAATGTTGAGAACAGTGGTGACAGGAGCAGCAGAGTTATTACTCTGCCAAGGCTTGGCCATAACCTTCTTCTTAACCCCCTCAGACAAATCCATGTTTAGTTTGATGCACTAGTAGATGTGAAAATGAGTTTGGGGTGGGTCGCTTAAGAAATTTGTCTGGGGGGGGCGGGGGATGGGACCGGAGATGAGAAATTGGATGAGAATTTTCTGGGAGGAGGAGTGTTTTCACATGTTCCAGTTTTTCCATGAATGCCCTGTTACCTTCTTAAGAGCCCCAGGGGAAACCATAGCCCTGGTTGGAAAAGATTGCTGTGTGATGTTACAAAATGCTGAAAACATATCTCAGCTTAACGGAAATATTCCCTAAATTGCTTGTGGTATTTATTATCATATAGGTTAGGCTAACCTCTTACTATATTGTGTAGAATTGAACAAATACCACTGCTCAAAAAAATTAAAGGAACACTAGGAAAACACATCAGATCTCAATGGGAAGAAAAATCATGCTGGATGTCTATACTGATACGGACTGGGTAATGTGTTAGG
>JAACJT020000603.1:0-18710 GCA_009936485.2 Gymnarchus niloticus | reverse complement strand
TCATACAAGTACAGAAGGTCACTTGTGAATGCATGCATCAAATATGAAAAGATGCAGTGCTTAATTTCAGAGAAAAAGCACAGCTCAGAATTCGTCGTGGTGAGCTGATCATTTCCAAATCAACCTGCATTTATATCTGTGGCTGGATTTTTACTGCCAAATTTCACAAGAGGCGATGTGCCATAAATTAGCAGCGGAAAAAATGACTCTGTTCGTTTAGGTACTGGGGTGCCACGGTGGCTCTGTCCGTAGGACTGGCGCTCAACTCATCCAGGTTTGGGGGTTCGAATGGCACCTCAGCTCTAGGTGCGTGAGTTTGCATGTGCTCTCTGTGCTGCAGACCTGACCAGGATAAACAAGTGGACCATGAAGAAATTTGTGTAGAGATAACCTGTAAAATGATGCAACACAGCAGCCTGAGTATTCCATAGAGTTTTATTCTTAGGAGATGTGATTCTAGAACACGTCAGTTTAGAGCTATCCTGTTTGCTCACCTGAGGAATGGCCGCTTGGTGAAGTATGGCAGCTCTCTCACCCGTCATTAATTAGAAAAGCCGTGGAGAGCATGCCGGCAGTAACAGCCGGTGACCCTCTGCTGCGAGGGGCAAGCTCATTTCAGGGGTTTTTGTTTCCCCAATGCAACATCTGCCCCTCTAAAAATAAGTTTAACTACGGGACAGAGAACTCGAGGCCAGCGCAGGGAGAGATAATGAAGCGAACAGCACTCTGGCATCAAATGGAACCTGCATGGCTGGAATTTTGATATGGGAGGTGGGGGCCTGTTTACGCGGCCGTTACCTGATGGCATTTCGGTTGGTTTCCATTGGGTTTTGGTGGAATTGGTGGCAGCGTTTAACGTGAAGATAAATGCTGCCTTTGGTAATTAAAAATGTAAATCAATTACTCAAAAACATCTCCTGCGTAATTTAAAAAAAAGTATGTCTTCCCCTGATTAAGAGTTAATCTTTACCCTCTTGTCACAAAATGTGATGTTCTATGTGCACGGTGTCTGTCTTGCTGCTTGATTTAGTGTCAGAATCCTGGAAACAGATGCCCAGGGCTCTGGTAAACTCCTACCATACGGCCATTGAGTAAGTCTTGCTTTCACATTTGTTTCTCAGCTGTCTCAAATGACACTGTCTTCTCATGCAATTAGGTTGATTGGTGATAGCGGGGGGACATAATTAAGTATTACGTAATGGCCGCCGTGTTTCAACTAAACATAGAAAAGCCACTTGGCGGCGTCTCAACCATGTTTCTTCGAATAACAAAATTTCGAAGTCTGGGAGTGAGCCTTGGTGTAGTTACACTTACAGGATCATTCAGCAGGGGGAGCTCTGGCATCACAAAGCTTCAGTAGTTCTGAGCCGGACACTTTCCTCCGCAGTGATTGGACTGATTAAAGATGTAGAGAGGAGAAGCAGTGTTTAGGGGTGTGTGCGTGCATAAGCGTGGTGGCTGAGGGTGGGGAAAATTACGTGAGCACCTTGCATCTTTGATGCCATGTTGCACGGTCCTGGGTAGCCACTGAAGTCACAACTTGTATTGCATACGCCAAAACGGTTTAGCTAATCATCGTGTTAAATCAGCAGAACAGCGCCGCGCAGCACGTTGCCCCTGGGGAGACTGCCAGTCCTCTGCCTTTGACATGGTCATGGCTGATGCACACGTGTAGAGTCGAGTCGCAGCAGTCGTGTTCTGCAAGGTGATGTGATGCACGTACAGCCTGAAGGAGCAGACAGGGAGCCATGCTTACACTGGATGCAAGGGTGTACGATTCACTTTCACGTTGTGGGGGCATTTGGTCCAAGCACTGTGAGGCTAAATGGATTGGGAAGGAGAGAAGGATCCCTTCTCAACAAGCTGACACCTGTCAGTAAACGCGGACCTTTTCCATGTGGCACGATGCACCTTCCTTTTTGACTAGTCTTTTCCACCATCGCATCTGCATGTCTAGTGCCGTAGTTTGGGTTGCGAAGTTGTTAGAGACTCATTTGGTTTTAATACATATAAGTGGGCCTCCGGGGGTGTCCGAGGTACTCGTACGATGTTACCCTTGAGTAAATGGGGTGAAAATCTCTGAGGCTGTAGTACTACCAAATAGACCACTATATCGGCCACTAAGTAATCGGGACCAGTAATTATTTTGACCGATAATTAACGTCTTAATTGTCACAGGACCTTAGGAACCATTAACATTTGACATCTTAATCACTGTATTTATTTCTTCGTATGATTCTTGTCTGAAAAGATCAGATGCTTCCCTCCTCCCTCATTTGGTATGGAGAGTATAATTTTGGTTTGATGGTAGCACTTTTTCTATTCTGTATGCCAAGAGTAGCGTCCAGTCCCTCCACCCTGTCTAATACGATAAAGCAGACATGCTCAGAATGGCAAGCGACCACCTGACTTTGTCTGGGGGCTGTCTGCCTGTACAGCCGGTCATAAAAGAGGATTCCATAGTGGCTGTGGGGGGGAGGGGGCGGGGGGCGCTCTCACTGGAAACCATTGCTAATTCCACGCAATGCTAATGAGTGACAGCCCACTCTGTGTTGAAGACCACAACAAGCGTCGCGACAGTGACCTTCAAACGACGGACTCTAGAAGGCGGGGCTTCACAACGCTCACCGCCATGCTGCCTTTGACCCAGTAAATAAGGGTGAGATGTTTCAGAAGAGCGGTCTTGGCTGGAGCCAGTGGGGACGGCTTGTCTCGTTAAATATCAACAGAAAGCAGTCTGGCAAAGTGGTATGTCAAACTCACCTGAAGTATGCTGCCCAATTAAGTGACCGTGAATTACAGCAAACCACATTTTCAGAACGCAGAGCACTGAACATCCCCCCCCTCCCCCCCCCAGGATACATGCTTGGCTCTTGCAGAGTCCTCGGCAAAGATATTGTCTCCATTTCAGCAGCTACTTGGTAAGGGCCTCGTCTCACTTCACCTTTCCTATGTCACGTAGACCCTAATTAAAATATATTCTCTGAAATATGACAGAGTTGCCAGTAGGAATATCATCAACTAAAAATGTTTATATTGCAAATTCCTGAACCATATTCGAATTAGACCTGTTACCCGACTACTTGAAAATTTCCGGAATATTTGTAATTCACACCCATTTCTCTTATTTTTTCCCATATTTATTTATTAAATGGTAATAATATCTTAACGATAGCAAATAATGTAAAATGGACAAATTAAAATCTATAACCTATGCAGTGGGCAGGTTAACATCCCATGACTCTGTACTGGAGAAGTGGTTATGGGATGGCTGGGTGTTACATGCAGTTCCCATCATGACAGGAGCCCCCCCCGCCAGCCCCCATATTACCCAATATGCTAAAAATGACAGACAGGTTTATCAGGTAGCTACACCAAAGAGTTCCATTAGCTATAAGCATATTATATGCGGTATGCTGGAGTGTCCCATTATGTTTGTACAATGATGGCTAAACATTTAAACCAACATAACAAAATATTTTGACAGATTTATGGCACATCCATTATATGTCTATCATCCTTGCACCGACATGGCCTCTACTCAGGGCGAATGGCTCTGAGACTTAGGGGAAACTGCAGTAAATACTTGGATATTTCATTGTGTATGAATAATATTAATTCTAATAAAAAGCTAATTAATGTAATTAATGACATTTAGATGCTCTTCTCCATTTTTGCTGCAGGTCTATTTTCATCGTAGGCGAGAACGTCACCAGGTTGTTTTTGTCCCTCCAAACGTGACCGTGAACAGACCTGAGTGTCCGGATTCATCCCGACTCACAGACACAGTTCTGTTCAATTCATATGCACCATGTAACTCTGTGCTCCATTGTCTAACTATATAAAATTATGCCACAGCTGGCACATAAACCAGGCCGTTCCCTGAGAAAGTGCCAGGACGTATGGTCAAACTGACAGCTTCTCTGTTAATGTGACACTCTAACCTCCTGGTGCAGAGAATAAGGGCTCCAGTGTTAGATGACCTATGAAGGCAAACCTCGGGATGAAGGTCTTACTCCTCACTGTGTGAACACAGGAGGAAATGACAGTCATGTGTGATTCATAATTTAAAACTAATCATCACCGTGAATTACTGGCATACCAATGTTGGAGAGAACAGCACACCGACATTCAAGGTTTTACTCAAACATAAACTAAAATGACTTCACTGTTAAATGTAATGCGTTAAAAATAAGGTCCATTTTTTATGTAAATTACACATCATAATTGTAAATGCCTGTGTAAAGGTTTAATTTTTTCTTAAACTATGGAAAAGCTGTCTCTGGAAGTGGCCTATTTTTCAGATCACTGAGCCATCGAGTCTGTGACCTTGGAGAGCTGCTCGAATCGTCTTCCTTTCCCTCTTGTGGCTTTTCACAACTTTGTCGTTTTCAGGCCGCAGGTTACATTTGTGCTAAATGCATTTATAAAGCGTGAGTGTGTGTGTGTGTAATGCTGTTTCAATGTTTTATGTATGTAATATTTACTTGTAAGAAAAAGCGTTTAGATGGTATGACGTATTCGGAAACAGCCCGTGATAACTGAGGCCTTTTGATTGGCTCTTTTCTCATTGCGACCGCGTGGCCGGACATGAGAACATTTGGACCAGCCCCGCAGCACCGTGGAGCTGGGAGACGTCCGAAGGTGATCCGGGAGATCCTTGAGCTCTTCGCTGAGAAGAGC
Organism: Gymnarchus niloticus; assembly: GCA_009936485.2. Lineage (NCBI taxonomy): Eukaryota > Metazoa > Chordata > Actinopteri > Osteoglossiformes > Gymnarchidae > Gymnarchus > Gymnarchus niloticus. The sequence continues at coordinate 14,027 of JAACJT020000603.1, read as the reverse complement.
CAGGAGATGGCGGCGATGACTCGAATTCCTAAAAGCTAACAGAAGAAATTTTACGAATAGAAACTTTATTATGGATACATACTTTAGCTAACTTATCAATAATATTAACTGCTATACTGTGTCAGCAACAGGTACTGTGATAAAAGCATGACGTATAACTTAGCCCACAGGACTGTTTTTCATCTGTACTCTATAAAATATGATGTTTGTAAATGGAAAGCTCATAAGTTCAGATCAGAGCATGGTCAGCATGAATTATGAAGCCCTTCATCAAATAGTAATATCAAGATGGTCATGACATATTAGGACTTCCAAATCTGACACCATCACAAATGGACTTTAATCCTACTTTTCTGCATGAAGAAGAAATATTGTAGCAGTGTTGATATAAATATTGTATGGATGGGTACAGGAACCTGGAGGAAGGAATGGTTTTTAATTATTGATTGCAACCATTACAGAATCTGTTCTGGGCACATCTGGAAAACTCCGTGGGCTGAAGTACTGCCAGCGAGACGGTGTGTAGGTGGATTAGGGGTCTGTACTCGTGTCTGTAAGGCTGTGGGGTTGAAGCGTGTGGCCGACAAACCCCAGGTCGTCCTGGGCTTTTATCCCGGTCTATTCCAGAGGTGCAGTGCGTTGGCTGGGCCCGTGCTCTAACCGCCAGCTGTGCTCATACCTGTGTACAGCTGTGGGTCTCCTCCTCTCCTGCAGAACAAAGCATGTGTGAAATGCCGATTTCTCTGAAGGCCGGACCAAAGCGTCTGTCTTCCATAAATCTGAACCCTGCATCATTCTCAATGACCAGAAATCACACTGTTTTCATTTAAATAAGATAAAACAGAATAGGATGCAGTGTCCGTTTAATCTCTATCTGATCTGTAAGCATATGCGAGTACAGTGCCGCTGTCTCTCACACCCTAACTAATTTGTTGAGCGCCACCCAGAATGTACAGCCACTCAGATCATGTGACAGAGACATGGCCGACATTGACCCCGTTCCTTTGGTCAACTGTCCGTGTGAACTGGCATTAGCATCACGTGCCAGTTTTTTTGTACACGATAATATGATTTCAAATACTTAAATTTAACAGCCATACAAAGGCAGGTGCAAAACAGCTGCCTCTAATGTCGCGAGCGTACAGTTCGATCCAGCTAGTATATAACCTCATTTTTGGTTGGACCGTGTTTTTGCTGAAGTGTGTATACTGCAGTGTGTCAAATACAGCGTGACTCGATGGCTTTGCATACATGACACACTAATTGCAAATTGTCAGGTATCTACTTCAGTCTTCTCTGTACAGATGGGTAACTGAATTTTGTGCCTGGTTAGGCCACTACATTAATCTGAATTTGATGTATTTGCTCAGTTGTTTCGAAAACCTTTCCAGACAACAGCAGCCTGACAGGGAGAAAGATCCTTCTGGAAGGTCTTCATCTCCGTTACTCTGCAGCCATGACGGACTGCGTCTGACCGCTATCCTGCTCGCTTGCCTGAAGGAGCTGGGTGGCCCGTTGACCTTGGAGCCTCAGAAGATGTTTTTCCTCCTGAGGAGTGTGAGGTTCCTCTCCTCTGCCTTCTGGCCTTTTCACTTTATCACGGAAGTATGCTGTGATTATAACACGCTCCTGTCGAGTGCCTGGGGCCGACTCTGTTGTAAATGGCCCTATAAAAATATATTCAAGGTTCCAGGTTCATTTATTTGTCGTTCTATTATGTATTTGCATACAGAAAAAAAAGAAAAAAAAAAAACAAAACTGACAAATACGATGAATAAAAAGAAATAAAATAAATAGAAAATAGCAAAGAATTATAAGTTAAAAACACACCATATGTAACAAAATAACAGCACACGAAACTGAAACGAGTGGAGTTGAACTGATCAACAGCGATCCATAGATGTTAGCGTTGTACGCCATACACGCATTCTTTGGCTTCTATGAATGGAATACTCCACGCCATCACGCTGCCATCACCAGCCTGATGTCTTTGAACCCCCCACCCCCACCCAAGATATCATGTTCCCCAATCAGTGTACAGCAGTAGTCCACACAGCCAATCAGACCTGTAAATGCTTTTACCGCCCACCCGCTGATGGCGCTCCTATCCTGCTGCAACTTCGTTAACGGCAGTGTAACTCGGCGAGGTGGCCGGCTGCCGGACCGCATCCAAGTGAGAAACGGTGCCGTGTTCTCAGGCACGTCCTTCGAGGCTCGTCTCGTTCGGACGGGTCGTGTCATGCGTGCCTACCTCTGTGATCAAGGCTGCTTTCCACCACAGTGATGCTGCTGGATGGATGCCCCTTTTGGACAGCGGACTATTTTCCGTACGTCTGTAAACTCTTGATCATGAAGGACCTCGCAGGGCAGCTGTTTTGGAAATAGCGCTCCTTCTGCCAACCACTATGCGGCGTTCAAAGTCGACTGAATCTCTTCTCTAGCCTTTTTGTCATCTGAACTGCGTACACAGAGAATCCCCAAGCCCCCGGCCACCTGCTTTAAATAGCACGTTTCTGAGACATGATCTTGTCAGAGATTGAGCAGTTTATTTAAGGGAAAGAGGACATTTACCTTCAAAAGCTTCTCCGCACTCAGTCTGCTGCTAGCTTCTGATTGCCGGACTAAAACAGAAACATGATTACATATGGCTATCCCAAACCTGTATACCCAAAAGTTAATTTGTTGGACCTGTGTTCTAACTTTCCGATTACTCTGTTGTGGAGAAAAATAGATAATTGCAAAGTTTTGATTTAAACACTCTGCGGATGATCAAGACTGCAAATCTGTTAAGGTGTTCCAGGGCTGTCGTTTCTGTAAAATTGAACAAGCAGTCAGAGGAGCACTGTTGGACTATCTAAGAAATATCAAGCATGCTGCGCTCACCCTGCCGGGCATAAAGAGAGAGGAGAGTGCAGCGAGCTCCCTCATGGGGTAGACGGGCACTGGGCCGTCCTGCGCTCACCCTGCCGGGCATAAAGATAGAGGAGAGCGCAGCGAGCTCCCTCATGGGGTAGACGGGCACTGGGCCGTCCTGCGCTCACCCTGCCGTCGTGGTCTTAGGGCTAGGTGTGTGCTCCTGTCATATGGAAAGAAAACACCATTTCTCTGGATAATAAATTATATTCAGCCATGGCACTCTGTTTAATTAGCCCATATATACATTTAAGAATGAAACATATGTCATTTTACAACCATGATGATGATTATGGTGGTGGTAATTAGGCAGTCTTACTGTATCAAGTAAAGTGAACATGCTACGGGGTTAAAAATGCATGTGATTTCCTTTAATCAAAAATTAAATTGATAAATTGCCTTTCCAGGGATTACAATGCCAAAATCCAGTGTCTTTCACTGGGGGAAAGAACAATTTGAGAGCAGTAACAGAGATTTATCTCTGTTGATGAAGTAAAATACATTTTAGTTACAATGGAGTACTCGTTTTGCATTTTTTAAGGAAGTCTCGTTTCTGCTCACAGCTCCTTATTCATGGTTGTTTTCTGACAATCATCTTCCTTAGATACAGCAAATAGACAGTGTGCTGTAAACGTACATCTTAACAGGTTGTCAAACCACTGGTGTCATCACATTCACAGCAGAACGATTATCTGCTCCGTGACGTCCGGCTGAGCTTATGATGAGGCTTGGCATCGAAGTCTCGCTAGAGCGCAGCGTGCAGAAATACGAGCGGTTCAGCTTCGAGGAAGCACGGGAACGCGCGGCCTTAGCGCCATTCCTATCCTCCGCGCTGATCAGCTACTGACTGACCAATCTGTCAAGCTGTGGTCAGGCAGGCCTGAAATGCTGTTACTTGGTTAGATTCATCCTAAATGGGCATCGACTCGAAAACGACTTTTCCTCCCAAAGGGTCCTGAGCACCGGGAGGAAAATGGGACATCATATAAATGGCTGGCTGAGTCTTAGCCAGCTTTTAGCTCTGGCTTCATGCCAAATTTCTCCTCTAGTCAAACTGGCCTGAAGGACACCACCCCATTTGTTGGGAGCTAATGAACGGACGGTTTGACTTCTGCAGTGTCCGGTGATTTGCTTGCACTTTTCCCCCTCATCAGAAAGTAATTTCTTTGAGCCGTTAGCCCAGCTCTGCTTTGCGGAGCCTGCTAGTTTAGCGGAGTGCTGATAATCTGTAGGATGTGAGACGTTATCCCATATCAGGCTCTGCCTCGCCGAGCCCCCCACACCATGTGTGCTGGGCGGTCTTCAACATTCCGCTGGTCATCTCTCGCTAAATGATGAGCCCAACAAGAAGATTGCCATCTTCCCTGCTGGCTGCAGATGACATCCAAAGCAGCTGTAGATTTTATGCAGTTAATAGTTTGCCAGTCATATTTCAGGTTTGGTGTGGTGTGAAATCCCAGGGCGATATTTATCACGTCTGCAGTGCTAAAACTAAATGCTTCTGCAATTCCTTCTCTAGCTGACTCCGTCCTGATCGACCTGCAGCTGACACACAGAACAACACCAGCAGAAGATACTGGACTCAAATGGGAGTTTAATCTCTTTCTTTTTTTTACATTTTTACTGTCGCAAGTTTCTAAGCGAACAGTTTTCAGTGATAACCCTGCCCCCTCAACCCAAATGGCAAATTCGCTCCCTTTTAGTCTAAATCTCATTTCTGTGTTCTACGCTATGAAACTATCCATCCACCCAGCTTCTCTCTGTCAGGGGCCTGGAGCCTATCCCAGGCAGCATGGGGCACGAACCTGGGATCCATCCCGACTAAAAAACTGAGTTGTGTTTGTTGTGTTTTTTTTTTCCGGGCTTATGCACTGATTACCTAGGACTGTTTTATATACTCGTTAAGTGTTTCAACAATTAGAATAGGTAGCAGGCGTTTTTTCAGATTTATCTTAAACTCAATTTCATGTCAACCTGCACAGTGTCAGCCAGGGGACGATGGCCTTCCCCCTTGAGTCTGGCTCCTCCCAAGGTTTCTTCCTCTCGAGGGAGTTTTCCCTGGCTACTGTCGCCTCAGGCTTACTCTCTGGGGACCTGCAGTTCTTTGTGACAATGCTTTTTAAGCCCTATATAAATGAAAAGTGAATTACGCTGAAAAATGTGTTAATGCTACTTACTTCTTCATTAGGTCAAATTTAAAAATATATTTACTCTCTCCTCGGGACCCAGAAGAAGATGGCTGAATGTCTATTTTCCTGCCTCTCGGGGCAGTCATTTTCTTTGACTTGCAGAGTCATACACTGAATGTGGAATTTCTGGAAGGAGGGTCAATGGGCTCTGCCACGTGTTCAGGCTTCTCCAGAACGAAAAGCAGCCCCCCCCCCTCCTTTTTTATCATGCTTAAGACTCAGCTGATTTGCAGCAGCTATTTCTAGTCCTGCTCTGTCATTTTCGAAATGTTGCCACGTACGTACAAAAACACGAGTACGTACGTACAAAAACACGAGTACGTACGTACAAAAACACGAGACAGAGATCCATGGAATTACATGTGCTCCTAGCTGTAGGAAATCTTGATATCTCATCATCCTCTTTCCATAGCAACGCTGTGGGCAGCCTGGAGCAGGTCCTGAGAAGCTCACCGCACATGACGCGATGGGTAGGCTGCCAGTGTTTCGCAAGGGACACGCACCCCCGAAAGATGATTTGGAGACATCGCGTCTTCAGTCTGTGGGAGGAAAACCATACGGATGAAGGTGGAACGTCCAAGAACTCCATGCCGATGAAGGTGGAACGTCCAAGAGCTCCATGCCGATGAAGGTGGAACGTCCAAGAGCTCCATGCACACACCCAGAGGCCAGGCCCACAAAAGTGGAGGTGTGTGGCCTTCGTGCCCTGCACTGATCCATGGAGCCGTGCGAAATCTGTGCAGCTAAACGCCACTCTGAAGCCTACCTTGAAAGAAGCCCTTCTTTCCTACAGAGACGCCGATAGCGATCGCCTTCGCTTGATTTATCTGAGAGTGGAGCTTTCTGAGCCGCTGACAGGAGTATCCAGCATCTCTTAACTCCGCGACAGAGGGGCTACTGCTGTTCGGTTTGGGCTTCATAATCCTCATTAATAAAGATCACAGTCGGAGGCCTAGAAATGAGGCGTCCTCCGTGTAGGATAAATGTAAAGCAGCTGGAATCCAAGAAGAGCGGGAGATAAGTCCACAGACCGCCACAGGGCGGTCCCACCTCATTACCCATCATGCCCTTTTCACATGGACTCCGTGGGGACAGAACAGGCGGTTCGGACCTGGCTTGTCCTTTCGCTGCTCATTAACAGGTCTGACGTCTTTGTAAAATTGACAGTAAATATGGCTCCCTCATACAGTCGGTTCTGCAGGCAGCAGAATCGTTTCGTTCATTAATGCAGCTTAACATGCATTTAAATGCAGATCTGAGAGATGCTTCCAATCTTTTAGTATAATGGTAATATTAAACATCAGAAATGAGAGGGTCTTCGTGTGTTCATCACCAACGCTGTGCACTCTTAGCCTAGAGCATGTAGTCAATTAAACTGAGAATAATCAACATAAGAAAATTACAGAGGCATGGATGCTGTGGCCCTGGACAAAAGCAAAGCAGCAGTCGCTGAAACACATTTTATTACAATTTGTTTGAATCTATTAAATAGTTTTGTTATGACCTTCAGCATGAAAAGTAGTGGCGTTTTTAAAATTCCTTTGTGTTCCTGCACTGGTATCGTATTTATTTATTATTTATTATTTATTCTGACATGTATTAGGTTCCAGTGCTCCATAATCAACTCCAACAATGATGCAGCATAACACATTTCCAAACTGCTGCCCATGGGTGAAGCTGTGGTTAGCTGGGGGGGGGTCATACTTAAGGAGGTGGCCCACTTCCTGTACACCGTATTCAGTCAGAAAAGAGTCACAGAGGACAACCATGCGTTTGCAAACAAGTAGAGCAGCCGTGTGAAGTATCGATACTGGTGAGGGAGCTCAGCCGAGAACTTGGTTAACTTCTCGCAACTCAGGGCTCCCGTTTAAAGAGGATGTGAGACGTAGGCCTTTCAGTTAGGGAGGAAGAAGCGAAGCAAGGCCTCCTGGGTAAATGTGGCCAAATCACCAGCTCAGCTCAGGAATGAATGCAGACTAAAGGTTCCCTAGAACATGGACGCAGGAACTTGGATGTTAGGCCTCTTTCAGGAGCCCTTATTGACCAGCTTTATGATGCATATGCCTGTTTTTTTGCTTTTCTTGCTGACCTTACGGTTACTTCTGCAAGCACAGGAAAAAGTAACGTTCCTGGCCTATCAGTCTTCCACTTTGGGGTAATCACTCACTCTGGCCTACAAGGCACCCACGACGGCCCGTTACAACTGCAGGCTGTGTAATGCTGAGTCAGGAACGAGGTCTGCAATATATCGAGGGTTAAAGGTAAATGTATTTTTAAATAATATATGGGGTCTTGGCAGGAGATTAATCTTGGGTACATTTTATCATGTAGAAACATTCATAGCATGGTCGTTTTAGAAATATTTTTTGGTTTTGAACCATTTTACATCCTTATGCGATTGTTTCTGACACAATGCTGTGGTAAGCCATCATCTTTCAAGGAACTTTGTCCTGTGGCAACATCTGCTGTGGAGAGTTAGAAAATGTCGTTGTTGAAGTATTATTTGAGTAATGAATGGTGCAGTCATTATCGAACTGGTTCTCCCACATCATCTGGGTTCATCATTGTAACGGAAACTCTGAATTGGTTTTCGTGTTAAAAATAGCAGATGATGAAGACACCACAGAGCTGTTTGTTTGTTGCTTAGAGAAAACACGGCGATAATGAATACCTATTACCTGCAACACATTTTGATGGCTAGGAGAGAAAGGGCCATGACTGACAAGTGGATTGAATTTGGGAAAATCAATGGTCAAAACAGTCTCACTGTGAATTTTTTGTGAAACGTGAGAGAAAAAATATGTCTTGCAGGCATTTTATTAGCTGTTATCTGGGAGCTAATGGATACGTATGTTTTCAAGAGTCGCCATTTTTTTCCCTAAAGTCAATCTCTGTTTGGGTTCCGACAGTGGTGGCTACGTGCCCAGTCACACCCAGCCCCCCCCACACCCCCGTCATTCCTTTAGAAATCGCCCAGCTCCTGGGAGCCACTTGCGCTACTGCTGAGGAGAAGATGCGCAAGTGATCAGGGGTCCCGTTTGATCGTTTAATCCCCATGCACTCGCCATTTTAGAATGGATCCTGCCTTATGGGCACCCACTGTTTCAGTCAGCTGACTGCAGCATCGCCTCTCACAGCTGGGGCGTGGTAATCCGTCCCCCGGCAGTAGGGAGCAGGCCACTGCAGGTGTGGGACATCTTTGTTTGTGTCCTCGGTGCTGGGAATTACATCGCACGTGGCCTCTGGTGGACACCCAGCTGGAAAATGCCACTCACCAAAATCCAATTTACTCAGCTGCCACTGAAACAAGGTGCCTGAGAGATAAGAGTGGGCAGAGAGCATTAGCTCCATTCGCTGGCATCCTCCTGCATTCCCGCAATCCTATGTGACGGTGCTGTCCGTCCGTCCGTCCGTCCGTCCAAGTATGGCAGCATAATGGTCTCGGTGCCTGTAAACTACACCGTGGTTCATAAAGCTGAAGCTGCATTCAGTCAGCTTCACAAGTATCGTTTCTGTGTGCACGTGTTGGAGAGGTGGGCTGCATTGACCCCGGATTGCATGTAACACAGCACATGTGGTACTGCTGCAGATCTTAGGAGCTTCTGGAAGGCAAATGTCGTTTCTCGTACCTTTTTCCAGTTGTCCATATGTTGAGTATTGTTGTTGAAGTGGGGAGGGTTTTGGCCAAAGAATCCCTTGCTGTTTCAGGTGCCATCTCATTACGTGTCATTCCTCCGGAGAGTGGGGTCGAAAGAAGGGTGCCTTCACGGGCTGAAATTTGGAGTCTTACTGTAGACGTGAGCCACCGTAGTTTGTAGAAAAGGCAACCTGACAAAAAGTACTGAAACAAAACAAATCACCTTAATAGAGATGATTAACACATTTCTGCTTGCTAAGTAGGAATATGTTTAAATCTAGGCAGTGATATGACAGGCTCTGTCAAATGTTTGTGACAATAATTACCTTGTTGGCTTTTTTCAACACATTTGATAATTATTTACATGCATTTCTAACAGCTTTATAATTTATTAAAACTGCTGGATCTCTGACTCTTTCGGAAAGGAATAATTACTCAAGTGTTTTTGAGAGCTTTTTAATATAAAGTAGCCTTCTTTTAACGGAATCGCGAGCCGACAGTGTTGTGATGTTCACACAGATTAAAATGAGTTGCTCCGAACTCAGTTAACTGTCCTAAAAATGAACTTCATTTCTTCTGAGTTTTTTTAATCAGCTGTTCTGTTATTATTTTTTTAATATAAGCTCCTCCTAGCCATCCACCCCCAGTCCCCAATCATTGCCACTTACCAAACTAAATGAATTGCTGTATAGTAGTACTAGAATCACAGACAGAAATTAATTTTAAAAGCCCAAAAAAAAAAAACAAAAAACAATAGGAGCATATGTTTTACCACTTTATGTATCATGTAATTCAGCTCTACTTTACTGATATAAATGAATCAGTATTGCCTAGCCAACAGGGAATGTTACAGGAACATTAGGATTGTTATGAGAACATTATTGGATCTTGTGGGAACGTTCCCCCTTTGCTAGGGCTGTAAGACAGCACCGGTCCTGATATCAACATGTAATAATTTTCCAAGGTGCGAGCGAGAGACATCTCAGTATGTCAGGGTGACATGCCTAACTGGGAAGCTGGATGTTACTCACATGTAAATTCCCAGCAAACAGGGAACGTTTCCAGAATTTTCAATAACGTTCTCATTAGGTTCTTAAAAGGTTCGGTTGCAACATTATATAGCTGACATTCCTCTAACGTTGCTAAAACGTGGATCAGGAAACTTAACCAAAAAAGAGCATCGTAGGAACGTTTGTAAAAATAACGTTCCTGGACCGTGCCGAAGACTGGACAGAAATGTTCTGACAACCTAAAAGCAGCGTTTTAAAAACATTCTGCTCACCTAAAGTCATTAGCTGGGTGGGCAGCCCAGTGTTGTTTGAACTGCGCAGCTACATTCGAAGTACTAGGGTATTTTTGCCATGGAGGGTGGTGTGTTTTCCTCGGGTAAAATTGTGAACAAAAGAGAATGAGAGTGAAAGAACAAAAAAGAGAATTGGCTTATCGGATGACTGGGAAGCCTGGAAGAACCCGAATTTTTGCTTATCACTCCTCCTTCTGGTGTGTGAGCGTTGTTTACTCTCATTTCATCGAATGCCACTCAGTTGGTGTGTTCATGGACAACACAGTTAGGCAAAATTTCTGTCAAGAGCAACGCACTTCTGATGGGTGGTTGAGTCAAGTCAGAAGTGACTATTCTTCTTGGTACTGACTGGTTTTACACCTAGTACTGGGGCCCAACTTGTAAAATTAACCTCAGTTAAATTGTCTCACTTCCATTTTATCCAGCAAAAGCCAGTCTAACCGTATTGGTGGAGGTCCTAATGTCTGGTAATGTCCGCTCTCCGTGTGTCTCTATGTGTCCACGTTGAGTTGCCCTAGGAATTCAATATCAGAATTCATGTAAATGTAATATAAATGTGTGCAATTCCAACTTATTCCCCGATAATAAATAATGGATGATTAGAGGTGTTGGGTTGACCTCACAAGCATTTGTGACAGGATATTCTGGCAGTCCCCTTATGGACTGTAGTCTGCACAAAGTGCTGTGTGATCTATCACTCCTCTCCTAGGCTGTCTGGGTCCGTGCTACCATTTCATATTTTAACTTCCAAATTAGGCACAGATAACAGTTCGAACATGATCAAGTGGCATCCAAGCAGCTCCTAGGATAATAAATCTTACACCTTGTGTTTAGTGGGTCTTTTTCATTTAGACTATCAGAGATGCAGTCCTCAAAAGGACAAGGTCATGAGGTGGGCTGGCCAAATAGCAATTTGTCACTGTTTAAAATATCTCCACATCTTAAATGTTCTAGTCATCTTGGTGGGGTGGGGGTGGAGGGGGGATCTGCTTTTAATTTCCACCTGGTAAATAGGCTTATCCGAAATTGATGTTTCTTTTAAATATGTTCTTTCACATTTTAATTTTTCCTGCATTTATTCATAAAATATCTGCACATGGTGGAACGATCCAGCTGTGGTTCAGAAAGCTCAGCACAGCAAGCTCTTGTTCCACCGGGGCATTGAACCAGCTGATTGCCTTGATTAAATGACCTGAATTTCTTTTCTTAATGGCGTATTGAGAGCTGGATTACCCAGCGGTCTCCGTCCTGCAGGAACCACAACCGCTGTAGTGTACAGTCTTGGGTCCTTTTGCTATAGAACTAAGTGACATTTTGCTTAATGAACGGCAGTTTGGGGGCAATAAAGTTGATGAGTCTGAAGTATTTTTCCATTCTCTCCTCCTATTTCAGCATTTCCATCTCTGCCCAGCTTTTGAATTAAACTGTTCTACGCAGAACCAAAGCACCTTGTCTGAGGGGAGGTCGATTGAATTTCTGGCTGTACATTTGGGTCCAGGTACATTTGGATAAGCCTGCTAAATGGCTTTTTCTATCTTTTCTTTGCATGCAAAGCTCTTCCCTGAGTCAACAGAGTATTTTAGTCGAAATAAAGAAATAAATTCTTCTGATTCTGATTCTGAAATAACTTCTTCCTTTATGCCAGATTCCCGTTCTCCATGATGGTCTGCACACTCAATGCTGACGGGAAAATGCTCGTTTTCAGCTGGGGTGGGGTCTCCTATATGGTTAATAATTCCCTACGTTTTTCATTATCTCACTCAGCACACATAGCAAAGTTAGCATTGAAAAAGACATCCGTTAACGAGAGCCTTATTAATGGTAGAGCTTTGCTAAGTACAAACGAGAAGTCATATTCCATGACTGTAGGAGTTAATAAACTCTGAAGGCCTGCTTTTTGCTGCAAAAGCCCAAATTTCAGAGCAATAGAATTAGCAACAGAAATGACCTTGATCCCAGAGAAACCTTAACCCTGTAAATATTTGCAGAGAATGTATAATGATCTAAAAATATCTTCCAATCACGTTTAAAGCCCCACAACTTTAATTTGAGGTCCTTGTGCTGTACACCAAACGTGTCGGGCTTCTGATTTCAGGCTGACCAGGTGGGTTATCTGCTTTCACGAACGTCGTATATCAGCTTTGCAGGTCCACTGATTGGAGCCACATCGGTGTCATTAATATCCAACTTTAAACCTCAGTCCTCCCAAACATCTGAAGGTGGTGTGTGTTTGCTGGAAAGCAGCCATGAAAATGCAAGTTCATATTGTTAAATTGTATTAAATTTATGGGAAATAAATTTGGCATGTTCTGAAATAGTTCTACAGGAATTGTTGCATTTATTAAACTCATCAAATACTGTAAACTAATCTTCATGTATCATTTTAACATGTAAAGCAGGTAGATACCCTTTCAGATTTTCCTGGAATTTGTATAGTTTAGCCACAGTTTTGATAACAATTGTTATTTTGTTTCATATGACAATCGGCCAATAAGCTGGAATATGAAGCAAGGAAAATGTAATCTGAGTATTCTTAATGGAGCCCGTGTTTCAGCGTGACTTTAAAGCCACTCTTCCCTGTAAGGTATTTTATACTACTTCAGGGTCCCGGTCAAACATAGCGTAGGCTACTCTCTCGATCAGCGTCATCCTGGGCGGAGGTGCCATCAGCCGGTCTTGAGATCAGCATGGTCCCAGATTGATGTTACTGCATCATCAGGTTGTGTGATCAGCTTTACTCTTGGACGCAGGGCTTCACCGCTGTCCTCTTAGTACTGTACTAACCTTGTACAAATAAAAACGATCATTTTGATGCTATACTCAGTCACGTGATCACCCCCCCAATTCCTTTACATCCCAGGTCCTTGTTAGCTTGCAGTAAATGTAATATATGCATGTCTTTATATCCCTTCCTGCTCGTAATTGCGGCCGAACGCCCAACCCACCCACAGCTGTAGCGCTGCCATTTCCCTTTGTAACTCAAAGGTTTTCTGTGTCTCTTATCCCCTGAGCTTATGCTGAAATGGTCCTCGTGTCCTTCTTGCTACCTCTGTCACACGCAGCCTCACTCCCATCCCAAAATATAATTCCCATTTCTTCCCGCTGTCCGCATGTTGCCTGCTCTGTCTACCACACCACCTGTTCACCGTCCTCTGGGAGTAATGTCTCTACCTGCCTTTCCCACAGTGCACTCAACAAGGTCTTGCTGCATGTTTAATTTCCCGTGTGTTGCAATCATCCCGACGTCTCGTGCTGTTTTCACCGTGGCCAGTAAATTTAGGGCAGTCACCATCACACTTAAAGCCTAGTTCATACTTCTCCTTTCTGTGCTTCGCACGGTCCACACACGATCCAGCATGCCAACTTTGTGTTCACGGTACATTTCTCAGCGTACGTGTATGTTCACGGTTGGCAGTGACAGTATTCTACCAGACCAGCAGAGGGCGCGTGTTGTGTAGGCAATCCCCACACGATGGCAACAGAGAGTGATCGGCTTTTTCTTATGCTCTGTCTTCTGAAGAGACGAGTTGTAAATGTCCAGGTACCTAAACACAAAATCTGAGCAGTACATGTGCACTCCTCTGACGATGAAATGTATATCATCACTGTGTGTGGACGACGAAAAAGTGAGGTATGAATTAGACTTAAGCCCTGTTTCCACCACGCGGAACCGGCTCGACTCGACTCGCCTTTTTTGCGTTTCCATTTGGCAAAACTGAGGATAGTACCTGCTAGCTGGTGCTTTTTTTTGGTTCCATCTCCGCCGCGGTTCTAAGCGAGCCGAGTAGGTACTAGGACGGTCACGTGAAAACGCTGCAGGCTCCTGATTGGTCAGAGAGAATCAACAGCACTGCGTCATCAACACACGATGGAGTAAACTGGGAAAAATAGTTTAGCAAGCTATTTTCGATTCGACTGACCGTCTATTGTTTTTAACTTTAACCGATATGGACGCCCAAAAAACCACTCCGTGGTCAACTACTAT
>JAACJT020000602.1:0-14386 GCA_009936485.2 Gymnarchus niloticus | reverse complement strand
CAGAAGAAGGTGGTGTCTGACCTCCCTGTAATAAGGTGGTGTCTGATCCACCCAGAAGAAGGTGGTGTCTGACCTCCTTGTAGAAGATGGTGTCTGCCTTATTATAACTTGTCAGTTTAGCAGGTGTTTGGCTTATATTGTTTATACATGATTTATTTGCTATAAATAGACTTTATACCGTAGCAGAACCATGAAGACAATTCAATGACAGAAACGCCAATCACATCACCAATGACTGTCACAATACCGTCACTTTACTGGGCTAATTTCCACCTTTAAGGTGGAATAATACATTCTGTTGCCTCTGACATTAATGCAGAGAAAAGCCTGTTGTGAGTTTAAAGCCCACTCTCTTGCATTTAAGAGGAAATGTAAAAACCTTCTCTCAACCTTCTCTGTCTTTCTCTGCACTTCTCACGAATCAGGTGCTTCTGCTTTTAAAAAGAATGTATTCACATCTGTATCGCTTCATTCGACAGTAAGGGTGCCTTTAAAAATAGACAACCTTGGATAGTTTGATTGAAATGGCCATAGTCATTTATAAAACTTATAAGCCAAAGATTTCCAAACTGCTTGATTTTCACCTGGGAGTCTAACATATTTAGGGACTAGGTTGTGCCATCTCTGCTTAGATTATGGAACTTTTATTTTGTATCAAAGGGAAACAACATTCAGATTAAATAACACACCAGCTGAGTAGTGCAAATCGAGGCAATTACAATCTTCTCAGCAACTTGCATATTTTTAATTTATGACTCATCTTTTCCTCTGAGGATCGTGACCTCAGAGTGTTGCAGGGGTTGGTGTGTTTCAGTGATTCATCCAGCTTTGTCATCTGGAGCCCGAGCTCCTGGTTGGACCTCCCCTGGTGAGCAGGTCTGTGGGGAGAGGCTAGACAAACTATGATTTAATGAAGATCTCCATGACAGGTACCAGGAAACTGGATTCCCTGGACAGGATTACCAGGACCCACCCATAAAGAAAGTGTGCTGGCACTGATGTAACCTGGCTGGGCTTCGCCCAAAATAGCTACATGGAGCTATTGTGTGGGCTCACCTGCCGCAAGATGAGAGGTGGGGGTTGTGAAGTGGCAGCGATGAGAATCAGCATCTCAAAATGTGAGACCATAGTACTCAATTGGAGAGCAGTGGGTCGCTCCTTTCAGCTGAGTGGGAAGTGTCAAGCATTAGTGAAGGAATTTAAGCACCTGGGGATTTTGCTCATGAGTGCTGGTAAGAGCGGATTGGTTCTGTTCTGAAATTTTGTGAACCCTGAGCAGGACTGTAGTATTGAAACAGGAGCCAAGTCAATGAGTGAGGCTCGTGGTTTACCTGTCGTTTGATGTCCCTATCCACACCTATGTTCATGACCAAAAGGACAAGATCACACGCATGTTGGAGCAGCCAAATTGAGGTTTCTCTGCAGGGTTGCTGGTCTCACTGTCCATGACAGGGTGAGGAATTTGGATATCCAGAGGGACCTCGTCATCAAGCTGCTCAATTCCTCATAATTTAGGAACTGTTCCAGGCTTATCCCTCAATGCAGGGGTCCGTGGGCTGGCCCAGATCATACTGGAGGGATTCTATCTCCCAGCTGGCCAGGGAACATCTGGGGATCCCATAGACCGAGTAGTAATCCACGGCCTTGCAAAGAGCGGTCTGGTCTGACGTTCTTCATGCTGTCACAGTGATCCTCACAGCAAGGTTTGAAGATGATGGTAATGTCATTGATGGTCACCATGTTAACCAAAATAGCCAAAAGAGATACAACGTACTACTTTATAGTTTATACACTGTTGTCCCATGCCTTAATATTTATAATGACATAAATGCGTTTCAGTTAAATGTTACTGGAGTAGGTATCAAACAATCAGTTGCAGCATCGATTTGGTTTCACGTAATTCATTAATAGAATAAGTTCTCATTACTGCTTCTGTCCATTTGGAATTTAAATATGCAACAAATTACAATGCTTCTTTCCCTCAAAACTAAGTTTTCAAAAATAATATTTTCAAAGTAAAGCTAAATTATAGTTGTGCGATATAAAAAATGACGTTTTATTTTCTTCGTCGCATAAAATATTCACCATGGGAGCAGCCATTTTGAGATTTTCTTCCTACAGCATTTTTCACGTGCCGTCAAATTGACCCAATAGGCAGTAAAACCAAAAGCTTTAAACAAGTGAAAGCCACCATTTCTGTTTAAATTGCTAATAAGGTTCTTTACATCGTGCTGTTCTAAGCAATTCTGCTCCAGGTCGATCTCTTGCCCCCTACAAAAACGTAACTAAGCATTTAATGGAAGCAATTAATGGAATTCCCTCTTTGGAATCCATTCTAGATCTTTCTGGAATCGTGTCTTCTCAAAGGCAGGTGTTTGTGGTGAATTGTTAAGAACATAGCATGACAGAGGAGCCCCGAGGGCAGTGGTTTAATGGTGTCGGTTCAGAGTGTGTTAGTCACACTGAGTTCTTCAGTCCTTTATTTGTTTCCCTAACGGCACATTTGACCCAGTAAAGATCACAAGGCCCCTCTGTAAGATCCCTCTGTAGCTCATTTCCATTCCGGCTTCTGGTACCATAGAGCCATTCTTTCATCCTCAAACTGAAGTCAATTTGGCCATTTTTTATTTTTTTTTTTCACTTTTAGACTGAGCATAACTGACTTAGGCTCCAGCTCAGCTCAGACCATATTGACTGGTGTTTTAGTTCAGAATGTAAGGGAATCTGAAATCAACAGATTCATCATTCAACAATCAAGTTCCTTCTTCTCAATTTTATATTTTTGGATTTTTACTATCTTGTAACTTCAGTTTCTAAAGACAAAACCCTCCATTCAGTGATGGTTCTGCTACCAAAAGTATGTCATTCTTAATACCCAGTGAAAACAAGGAAGAATTTTAAGTACAGTTACAAACAGAAGTTTTGTCTGGGTCAGAATGGACTTCAGAGAAACAAAAATCATGTCCAAGAAATTATGTAAAGCACTACATACTGTAAGTCATGTCCATCAGTTTCAGACTTTTAATAGTGAGCCCCCATGCCCCTTCATGGTGTACTGAAGGATAATTAAATCATGCAGAACTCAAGCACATCAATGTTTTTTTTTTTTTCGTACGTAAAACTTTAGCATATTAATTCATTGACTGTTGAAATGTCGCGCCATTTGTGACACCTACTGGCAGGCAACTGAACTGCACTGGAAGACTAAGCATTGTCTACGTCTGCTTGATGAAAGCCTCTTGGGAGATTATTATTATTTTTTTTTCGAAACCATGATACATCACAGACCATCTCAGCATTAAAGGGTCTCCCATTTGTTGTTTTACAGGCTCTGCAACTTAGAAAATTAAATTGTTAATTCAATTTTTCGAGATAATTATTTAATGAAATCTAATCATGCTTAATGTAGTGTAGCAAATGAACAAGGTCAACAAGGAAGGAGAAATTAGATTATTTCAATAAAACGTCTCAGCCCTTGCTAACCTGTCCACCTGTGCCCAAAATGTAAATTCCCTTCTACCCAAAGGGTTACTGAGCAACATTTCCTAAAGAGGCTGGAAAATAAGGCTCTGCTCCCAGACAACAAGCCATTACCTTTATTTATTGCCTGGCTTGTGTTCTCCGTCACCAGACTCAGGCCTGCTTTGGTAAAAGCACTTGCATCCTGGTCATCTTGTTAAAGGAGCAGGTGCGAGTAAATCGCCCGATGGTACCAAGATTGATGCTGAATTTTGTTGTGCTCTTGCTTCTTTCTCAGATTTTGGTCTTTCTTGTGGAAACCACAGACATGGGATCGGCATAATGGCCATCCTCTCCAATCATGTCCCTGCATGATTTCAGGACTCCACAATCAGTTGTACTTAAACAAGTGGCTCTCAGCCTCTTCCGTCTCTTCTCATCCCATTTTCACCCGGTCTGGAATAGATAATTACTCCCTCTTTAGGTCGGCCCTTCAACACGCTGCACCAATAGCAGATGAAGAGGGTTGAAGACCACCACACGCACACTGCCAGATAGTTATTTTCACTTGGAAGACACTGTTTTCCTCCAAATTCCAGTCACGGCCCCGCAGCCCCCCAGGCACCAGCATACTTCAGCAAAGCACAAGGGGAGCTCAGCTATTTAAATTCCTTTCGGCAAAAACGAGATAATTTTGATATCAATAATCTTCTTAACCACAGATTGCCTAATGTGGCAGAAGAAATGAACCTGGGTACGGCTTGCAGGATACATTTGAATTATACTGGGACACCATCCATCTGTATTCCATATCACATATCTGATGCAAAGTGATGATGATCCTGGACTCAGTGTAAGCAGAGGGCACATGGTAGAAGACACCGTGGATGGGATGCCAGTCTAGCTGAGCGCACGCACACACACACACACACACACACACACCATTCAGGGACATCATATTGCCTAACTGCATGCCTTAGGATTACGGCTGGATGCTGTACCCATAGGAAACCCAGGCAACACAGCGAAGGGGCAGGATGTGAACCCATGGCTCTGGAGGTGGGAGGTGCCAGTGCGACCAACCAAACCCCCGTGCTGCTGGTAATCTCGATGGAAACACTGCAAAAATATTATTAGCATTAAAAGCATATTCATTCTCATAATTAACGGCTGTCTAAAAGTCAATGATGTCAATTTCAGGAAGTACCATTTGTAGAATCTGGAAATTTCTTGTCATTACAGTAGAAATAATAATACCTTTAATAATACTCCCCATGTTGGGCAACTACATTTTTACTCATGTACTGAAAAAGTAAGAGATGACACCCACAGTGAAACAGGAGGTTTTAGTAGGATAATGATTTACTTTCACAGTTCAATGAGACAATAGTGTTAATGCTTAGACAGTGAAGCAGGGAATATGTACCTGTGTGAGCATGAACATGAAGGCATAACTAACTGTTTCAGTAAACACGAGTACATTTCTTTCCAAGCAGGTTTACCCAGCAGTTTACCCGTGGGCTGAAGCCATTACCTTCACTCATTCTGTTTACGCCTGCCATGTGTCAGTACGTTCCGTTTAATTACATGGTAACACATATATAATGTAAATGATTTATTTTTTTTCCCTGACATTCATTCTCCAACCAAACAGAGTTATCACTGCGTTTATGAAACTGGGTTGACAGTCAGTCCATTATATCCTGCATAGCATCAGAGGTAACAGTGAGAGGTTATCACACTAAACAAGCATCATGTTGTCGTTTCCTGAACTCATTGTCTGCATATGTTTTACTTTGCCTTATTGCGGATCATTAATGCCTTTCAGTCTGGGCCACAGTGCCTTTTAAATGCTGTTCTCAGTATGAGTCAGGCCCAGTAATTTCACTGGCCCGCACCTGCCGCTGTGAACGCTTTTTTTAATGCTCAGGCCATGATTTTCCTGGGTTAAAAACCCAGCAGAATCCAATGCAAAAACTAACGAACTTCTCTATAATTAATCAAAATCTATCTAATCATTTCTACCTAAATGTGTCAAATGAATTTTCTATTTACAGTATAATCCCCACCAGACGTGTTACCCTCCAGATTAGCGCAATCGAGTTTGCTTTAACATGATTTAAGATTTAGACTGCGCCCTCCAAACAGGCTGCCCACCAGATTCTTTCCTCCGCTTCACGTTTGCTCCTCCCACATTTCTGTCCTATTAGTCCTCTAAAAAGGATGTGCTGATTGGCACTGATAGGAATAATTGGCTCATTGTGATTAAATTGTAAGCAAAGCATGTCTCTCATACTTAACGTCTCTGAATGCCGAAATTTAGCTCCCACCTGCCAAAACACACTAAAATCAAGGTACCTAATATGTTCATCGCACATGTCATTTTGTGCCTGGAACATTATTCTAGAATTTAAAAAAAAATGCTGCTTATAATGGATTACAATCAGCACATTTTTATGAAATATGATTTAAATTAAATGTGAAATGGAAGAGTAAAATACCTCTGTGATTATAATGTACACTTCTGTATGATTGATAATTTATATTACGTACTGGTAAGGCTACGTATGCATGCATTTTTAGTTGGTGGTGATGGAGAGAAAGTTAGAGCAACTTTCAGATTTGAATGATGGAGAAAGGATGCGTCTCACGACTGGCTGTTCTTCATGAATATAGAGCACTCAGCCTGCGAGAAACGTCCGGCAGAAGACCGCCTGGTGAGACACTGTCTCCGAAGGCAGGTGGCTTGAAAATCATTTGGAGCTTTGAAGCCTTCGGTGCAAATGGGATGAAGATAGAATTCCTTCAGACTCTTCCTCAGCCTTGGTCCCTTCCCTATCCTCGATGGTCATCGGTAGTCTCTTAGCGATAAGACAGACACTCCACAAGCAGCCACCTACTTACCTCCAGGCACACCTACCCTTCACCCTGATCTCTGCCCTGACACTCGACTCTCTTGTCCAGCAAACATCCGTCTCCCTCCAGCAGGAAACTAACCTAGGACACGTGTTCCCTATTGATTTCTTTCACCAGATCTAATAGCATACTTCCCTCTGTCATTACTCTTTTTCTCAGGTTCTTTCTCTCCTGTTGCTTGTGAAACCTAATTTGTTCATGTGACCTTAAGTAGGAGCAACCTCAGGAAGGACAGAGAAGCCACAGTGATCTGCCATTAGGGGCATAGCTAACTTAAACACAACCTGGCAGACTGGAATGTAATGTAATGGCATCCATTAAACGTAGAAGAACTGATCTGGCAAAATTACTAGGTGGTCTTAGCCTATGGTCGTACCACCTGGCCGGTATTAATATTTTTTTTAAAAGCTGTAAGACTAAATCAATCAATTTGTTTATATTTTAACAGCCAGAAAGTCTATTGTAGCTTAAATGATTATTGCTATCATTCTGGTCATGTGTAATTAGTGGTTGAAAATTTGTTTGATCTTAAAACAGGAAGAATTATTTAAAGGATTGTCCCATAATCCCAAACAGGAAGATCACTTCATCATGTCAGAAGGGTAACCATCCCAACAATCCAGTAGTCCTGGAAACCCAACATCTCCCATAGTCCCAAACAGGAAGATCACTTCATCATGTCAGAAGGGTAACTATCCCAATAATCCAGTGGTCCTGGGAATCCAACATCTCCCATAATCCCAAAGAAGATCACTTCTTCTTCCTTGTTGCTGCTGCCCTCTCTTAAGAACTCTATCCATTCATAACTTAAAAACAACCCTTTTGAATTCCCCGTTTTGTTCCCCCTGTTTTCTGCTTATTACTCTCCATCTGTTCTCCTTTCAAAACATCAGCATAAACATCTGTTTCAACTTTGAAAGGTTGGTGAGCTCATTTCTTCTTTAAGATGTTCAATGGAGTAAAGGATAAGGCAGTGGTACCAAGCCACCATGACTAGGAACATCTCTACATCTTCCTGCGATCAGGGTCTTGGGGAAAACAATACAGCCTTCATCACATCTAAATAACGCAACAGACTCCTTCCTGATCTCCTGCAGGGAAGTATTTAGGGAAACCTTAGCAACAGAACAGATAGACACAGCTGTAGATTGGATCTAAAGAAAAAGAGCTTTCCTTAATCTGAATACCTGAGGGGCTTCATATTAAAAAATCGATATAGTACAGCGGTCTATTTACACTTTAATAATTCTTGGTCTAATAATTCAGATATCAGAAAATGAAGTCACAGGGGACCAGAATATGGGAGAAAATATCACTGATAAGGTACTCTGATGCTGGTCTGTCTAGGCCTTTAGGCCTTTGAAGCTGAGGGAAAGTATATCGAACTGTGCATTTGTGGCGATTTCTGTGTTCATGACCTGATGTTCTTCTTATGGTGAGGACCCTACAGCTGGAGATACTTGGGGAAGCAAATGAACAGGCAGATGGCGGAATATTGCAAGGGTATAATTATGAATTAAATTAGCCTGCCTTCATTCTGTAGATGTCAGAAATATGTTGTAAACGCATTTATAATCAGCAATCCATTTTAACAGTAACGGTGCTGCAGTTACATGAATACCGCAGAGATTTGGCTTATAGCATGAGATTGAGAAATACGAGCATTTAATGTTACCAGAGTTTCATAGAAAATAATCTTGTGTCACTGAAACTCATAAACCTTTAACCTTATACTGGGTGCACAAATGTTTCGAGAATGGGCTTCCAGAAGGTGTGTCCTTCTGCAGGATCCCTAGTTCAGTCCCTGCTGTTTGTGGCAGGAAACCGTGTAAGTCACCAGGTGGCTGGTATTTCATTTGATAGCATACAGATGTCAAAGGGGTGGGGCATAATATAGGGATATATCCTCAAGAAACATCCATCCATCCATTCATTTTACAAACCACTTAAACCTATTCAGGGTCGCGGGGGACCTGGAGCCTGTCCCAGGAAGCCTTGGGGCACCCTGGATGCAAATAGGGTTGGGTAAATCTATTAATTAAATTAAGCAAAATACACTATATGAACAAAGTATCTGAACACCAGTTAATGGGAGGGGGGTTCACATACTTTTGGACTTGGGTAATTAACCCATACTCATTGCTGAGACAGATGTATAATTAAACACACGGCCATGCAAAGTCCAGCAACAATGACTGATGGCAGAATGGGTCACACTGAAGAGATTAGTGACTTTCAGCGTGACACCAGCAAAAGATGCCACCATCTCAACAAGTCGGTATCAAACTTCTGCCTTGATTAACTGCCAGTGAAGTGATTGTGATGTGGAAACTTCTATACGACAAAATCACCGCGTGGTGAAATCATCAGGACGCTGGGATGCTGCCAAAGCCCTGAGCACAAGAGATCACCTGATAATGTACTGCATGAATATTTTGCTTGCTACAAATATCCCTCACAGTAAAAGTTATTTGCGGGCTGCGTGCTTAATCAAATAAATCAAATTCCTTGTCTTTGACAAGCAGGACAGCTCATGATTGCTATGTGAACAGTATGCAGGATTTGGTACTACGCAGAAAGCAGGGAGTGTTGTTTTGTTTATTTTTATTCATTACTATTTAAATGTTGCCTCAACGTTGCATGCTCAATAAATGATACACTGAAGTGGCGTGGAAGGGAAATTCGCAGACACCTTACCCCACATGCCTAAGTAGGTGCTGTAGTCTTTCGGGTGTTACTTTGTGGGGCAACTTTAAAACGTCAGAATTTACCCCCGAGCTAAGACAGGGATGAGGCAGGCACCAATGCATTCAGAGTAAACTGCGAGTTGTGTTTGCTGCGACTGCCCTTCAAAGACGAGAAGGTCAGAGTCCTCCTGCTTCAGTTCTCGTACACGTTCAGCGTTGACACTCCGGAAAATCTGCAGCGCCTCCCATTCATCTACCTTCCAACTGCTTGTCCTGGTGAGCATTGCAGAGGGGCTTGGAGCCCATCCCAAGCCCCATGGGGTACAAGGCTGGGGAACACCCCGGACAGGATGCCAGTCCACATACATACTTCCTGCCTGCGACATGCCACCTGCTCCCCGTCTGCTTAAGCCTCCTGGCCATATGCTTGCCTAACTGCCTACCTGACTTCCTGCCTACCTGCTGTGTAATGCACCTGCCCACCTGTGCTGAGCTTCCATCCGCCTGAATTAATCTCGGACTGAATTATTTAGACTTATACTGCACGGCGATGGCCAGAGTAGGCTTCTTCCTTGAGTCTGGCTCCTCCCAGTGTTTCATCCACCATCTGAGGGAAGTTTTCCTTGTGGCCTGCATGGGCACAAGGTGGATTGATGGATGGATGGATGGATGGATGGATGGATGGATGGAGAACCTGATGCTGAAGGTGGTATCTTGATCTCCTTGCCATTTTCTCTTCACATGAGCCAATTAGGCTGCCCAGCTTGACTGCCGCTGTTGCATGAGTGACCTCCCTGACTGGTTGAAAAGGGCCTAAATCTTACCAGACAAGGTCCTGTAAAGAGCCTCAATCAGAAGAACATGGCCCTTACCAGATAGGGCCCTGCAAAGGGCCTAAATATAATCAGACAGGGGCCTGTAAAAAGTCTAAATCTGAAGCCATTGGCCCTTATTAGATGGGGGCCTGTAAAGGACCTAATTCTGAAGCCCTTGGCCCCTATTGGATGGGGGCCTGTAAAGGGTCTAAATCTGAAGCCCTTGGCCCTTACTAAATGAGGTCCTGCCAACCTACACTAGCCTTGAGCTGCCCCTATTAAAACAATAACTCACTAACACAGTAAAAGATACAGCCTCGATGAGACACTAAAACTGCTCTGCTCTCCTGCCTCACCCTTCATTTACATTCCACGTCAGCCTGCCGCTCACACTGCCGCCCCCTCAGGAACATGGAGAGATGGATCTGCCCAACCGGAGCCTTGTTCTTCCCTTTTACAGAACGCGTGCCTCTAATCAGAACACCCAGGAATAATTAGAGTCTGCCAGCGGCTGGACTAATGATCTTGATCTGTCTGACACGGCACGCACATCCAATTAGATCCTGCCGCGATATGCGAGCCATCAGCAATGGATGTCTGCTGCCGAAATAACAGCCCCCCTCTCGTTCCTACCAAAGCCCCTGGACCCCCCTCCCCTCACTGAACCAATTGACCTGGAGTGATTTGCAACCACCGCAGGACTTCCGAGGTCTGAGCTGAGATGACGGACAGAAGACAGAGGAGGTGGGAGTCAATTAGATGCCCTCGGAATCCGTGTCGGCTCATTTTGGTCCTCGTGAAGGTGAACGCGGTCAGAGTGCGTCAGGCGGAGTGGCCTAGAGCAGTCGGGGCGGATGTTTGGATAATTTACACAAGTAGCATCGCATTAATGCTCCCCAGGAGGACATGCAGATTCCACACAGAGTTCCCATCTATAACCCTGCAGGCATTTGAAAATGATACCCCTTAAGCTACCCCAGGA
This sequence comes from Gymnarchus niloticus, assembly GCA_009936485.2. Lineage (NCBI taxonomy): Eukaryota > Metazoa > Chordata > Actinopteri > Osteoglossiformes > Gymnarchidae > Gymnarchus > Gymnarchus niloticus. The sequence continues at coordinate 3,527 of JAACJT020000602.1, read as the reverse complement.
TTTGGTTTAAATGTGACACCAAGTCCACTGGCGGTGATATCATATTCATACCCAGATAGCCATCATTCCACAGACACTGAGAAGCATGGTCCCAGATGCTCCTCTCTCCGTATCAAATGGAGTAAACTCCAGTGATGGGGCCCCTAATGGGCCACAGGAGCCTCAGGGCCATGCTAGCCATGGGTACTCCATCTCCAGCAATTCCAGGTCTATTTTACCCTTTCTCAGCCACAGCCATTTGCTCCATTGAAGTTTGTATGTAACGGAGGCTAGGTCTTTTCTTCTGCATGAGCCGTCTTCGTATATGCCCATCTCTTGGCTTCACGATGATACACAGCACCACCTCCTGGAGGACCTGGAGCAGAGCCTTACTGATGCACACACTGAGCAATGACCCACCACCTAGCCTTCTTCTCTTTCACCTCCCCCAGAAAGACCCCCGTCATGCCCACAACCTTCGCCCGTCCACAGGAAATCCAGCTGAAACGAGGCAGTCTCCACATCACACGTGTGTTTCTGTGGTCATATGCGGTGTCTTAAACGTGCTGTGCCACTCTGATGGATGAGGTGGAGGGGCGGATGAGAAATTATGGGGTGTCAAAAGAAGAGCTCTTTTTCCACACGTCATTCTCTCTGAACAACAGGTGTTTTCGTTGAACCAAGTCCCCGTGATGCACAGCTAATTGCCCACAAAATAGCGGTAATGCATGGTGTTTTGTTTTAGCCTTGATTTCTGCAGCTGTGCTCTCTCAGAGCCCTCTGAGAGACCTGAAAATACTTCATCTTGGGGACTGCAAAAGTCCAGAAGACTCGCAAGACACTCACTTGACATGCACAAACCCCAGTGCATCCATTCAAACCTATAGCCCTGGAAGACTGCAAGAATGAGGGATGAGAAGAGTCTGATTATGGTAGGCTAGGATTATATTGAAGGAGAAGACAGCTGAATAGGCCAGACAGAGTGGTGGCTGCGACGGTTATCCCAACAAGGTCTTTGCGAACGTCACTGGAAACAGGCTGAGCCAATGAGAAAGCGTCAAATGATGACACATCGTGGGAGCTTAAGGAGAGCACCAGTGTTACTGTCATTTAATTTAACTGTGGAGAGAATGCCTTTTGGGGACGAGGTCTTCTTTGTGGTTCTTTGTGATTCCTTTGTGGGACAATGCAACATAAAACACAAGAAAAGAAGATAGAGAAGAAAGCCAGCCTTTTGTTTCATGCTTTGAATGAACTCTAATTCAAGCGATTAATTTGAGGAGTTTTCCTTTTAATCAAATGAAAACAGAGGCACAGCAAATACTCCACAAAACTAAGACAAAAAGAAAAACAAATTAGAGCTGTGCTATTGAACAGGCACATTAAAGCTCAGGAATAGACGTGACTTGAAAGGCAAACGCACAGGTGTGTCATCTATAGGTGTTGTGGCCATCACTGCTGTCTTCCTAGGATTCTGAGACATGATGTCACATCCCACTGAGAAACCTTTCACTTAACCTGTTCTCAGCTCAGCTAACTGCTTCTTAAAGCAGGTGTCAGATTTCACGGTGACGTGTTGAATCTTGCTTCAGGCCCTGCACGGTCTCACAGATCCAACATCCCCACAGAATGGATACTTTGTCTAACTCTCTCGCATTCATCGCTATTCCTTTTTTACATCCCTTATTCTTTAAAGCAACGGGATCCGACACGACTTTTCGCGTGCCGCGTTGTTTTTTTATCAATATCTGGTGCTCCTCTTCGGCTGCCGCTGAAGTCCAGTGCATCGATGGGTTTAATCGCGCCCTTGCAGTACCTTTAGATCGGTGTGTTGCATTAATGCATTCACTGTAGCAGTGAGTCAGGCCATGCGGTGTGTCAGCAGCGTGCTGCGTCATCCTGATGCTGTAATGGCCTTTCCTTTATATTCACAACATAGTCCTCACTGCTTCTGCTTACTCATGCGTCCACAGCCCCAGGGTATTCGGTCTTCCCCACCCACGCGCTACCTTCCCTGCCCCTGATGACCCAGACGCAGCCGTGACAAATTACCCCCTGCAGATGGGGGAGTCTGGCAGATTTACGCATTTCAGTCAGACGCAGGCTTCACATCCACCGAGATTCTGCAGGCATCATCAGTCGAACACAGACAGCCATCAGACGAGCACAGGGACACTTAGTGAAAAAAAATGTGTGATTTTAATCTGCAACGCTAGGCTTGCTAGCTTAGTTAGCATCAAGCACCAAGGCTGTTGCCCCATTCCAGCAGGTTTGCCAAGGTGTTCTTGCTGGTTGGCTGTGTTTAATATCATATTCACAAGACATATATACAAACGGCAAGATGTCCCGCAACTGGCAAGAAACCGCCAAAATGTTCTGTCAGAACTTAGAATACTGAGCTCTCGCATTCATTTTCCTGAACATTCCTTACATATTTTAATCATTCTTTCAACTGACTGATTGTAAGTTTCAGAAAATAACAGCAAATAAAAGCAACTCTCAGGCGGTATAAAGTGGCAGGATTAAATAATTCATGGCTTTGCTGAGACAAGAATATTTGGATTTAATGAAAATATTCCTCTAGAAATGAAAACTATCTATCTATCTATCTATCTATCTATCTATCTATCTATCTATCTATCTATCTATCTATACCTACACCTACATGATGGTGTTCTAGATCTGATCTAGATCCAGCTATCCACCTTTGATACCCTTATCCATTACAGGATTGCAGTGAACCCAGAGCTTCTTTCAGAAAGCACATGGCCTAAAGTGGGAACCTGGCAGGATGCCAGCCCATCACAGGGCGTACACGCCGATGCCAACTCACTGAACTAGGAGGGAACAGCGGAACACCTGAAGGCACCCCTTAAAACACAGGGACAGAGTGCTTACAAAACACAGAACTGGGTCCAGTACCTACTCAGCTTCAAACCATAAGAGCTACCAACACAAATATGTACAAAACCAACTGAAATCTGTAGCTGACAAAATCTATGTTTGAAAAGGCATTTCATGTCCTAGTTCTGAGATGGCAAAAACAGTGAGATGCTGAGTTTTCTAGCAGGTGTTCTTTATCCGCACTGTGAAGTAGTTCCCGGTCTCACTGTGAAGCCTTTCGACACATCCAAAGTGGGTTTTAATAGCATGGTTGGAATTGTCACAGACCATCTCACAGCAAACTGTTTCACCAAAGCGTAAAGGTGAATGGACACCAGGGTTGGATTTCATGATCGGAAATATGCAAAAACCAAAGGGTTCCTTTGTACCTGAATTTGTACAAATGGCCAGTAAAGTATCATCATTATACGGACAAAATGTATACAATGGCACCAATGACGCCAGTCCATCACAGGGCACAGGGCTGGGGTACACCCTGGATGGGATGCCAGTCCATCATAGGGTACAAGGCTGGGGTACACCCTGGATGGGATGCCAGTCCATCATAGGGTACAAGGCTGGGGTACACCCTGGATGGGATGCCAGTCCATCACAGGGAACAAGGCTGGGGTACACCCTGAATGGGATGCCAGTCCATCACAGGG
>JAACJT020000601.1:0-18716 GCA_009936485.2 Gymnarchus niloticus | reverse complement strand
AAAAAGGAGGTTTATGGATGTAGTGAGAGAGGACATGCAGGTGGTTGGTGTGACAGAGCGGGATGCGGAGGACAGGAAGAGATGGAGGCTGTTGATCCGCTGTGGTGACCCCTGATGGGAGCAGCCAAAAATGAATGATGATTCAATATCCAAATTATTGTATATTCATCACAAAAAGAGTATTGTATATTTCCTATTTAACATCCCCAACCTCTTACCGGTACATTAAAATTTTTATTTACGTTAGATTTTATTTTCTATTCATTATCATAGCAATCATTATGAAATATTGTCCTATTCATGCAACAATATCTCAAACAGTGTTGAAAGAACAAATATATCTCCACATGGAAGCCACCATATTTTTGTTTTATTTTGTATTATTTATATACCGGTAGTCCAGATTATTTATACCACCATCTAAGGAGAACTGATTATTGATTGTTACCTTAAATCTACTTGTAATAATCTAAATTAATATTAGAGTATCATTTATTGAAACATTTTAGTAGGATCCAAAACAACGAAACATGAAATCTTATAATATGTTAGGTGTTAACTTGCTCACTTTTTCAATATATTTATCAAGTTAATTAAAATGACATAATATCTCACGTGTTCAACATTATATACATTACCTTGCAGATGCTGATTTACGAGCTAGAGGGATCGTTCAAAATATACATTTGTCAAAAACATCTTTATTACAATATAAAACTAGAATGAAGCACTTGCACCTTTAAGTATTAACTTGTTTTAACATTCCCGAATCATGATGTAGTCCTATGTGTATTTCTTCTGTGTACTTCATAATCGGTCCTAGCCATATTTAGAATTTTGTTTACCAACATGATTTCTGGTTTGTAGCAAAAAGCCATGTTTTGAAAAAAAAATGAAATAAAGACTGAATGAAACATTCCAGCAAAATATTGGTTGATTTGGTAGATAAATTGAAATTTTGACCTCAAATAAACACCCCCCACTTTGAGAAATGTAATGCCCCTGGGGGTATTAGGTAGGGAATATACAGTATATTTAAAATAATATTGTTTAACTTAAATGATTATTTCCAGTCACTTCTGAATTTGAATACTTTTAAAAATAGGCTAAATGTCCCTGATGCCCGGGTAGTAGCACCTGGGTAATACTCTCTCAGGCGATACATCAAAGATGAGCTAACCTGATGATTATTAAATTCTGTTCTGTCCAAAGAGCCATATCTTTCTAAAGTAAAGTAACTTTCTAATGTAGGGTCTTCCATCCAAAAGCTTATCTTCTTCCTTCTCCATAATTTAAAGAATACTTTACCTAGCTAGCCACATAAACTGGAGAAAAATGGAAATAGTGGTGACGAGGGTTGGGGGACCAGATGCTCAGTCAAATGTCTTAATTTTTCATGCGTTAATTAGTGCACATTCAAAATTTTCAAAAATTAATGTGTTAATATTCCCAGCTGTACTTTAAAGCTATTTATCTGGGCAGTGAAGGTGTTGCAATTAGAATATTTAGAAATAAACATTAAGACATTAAAAACATGTTCTTCTGTTCTCCAAAATGTTACTGATATTTGGTTGGATGGCAAGAAGAAAACAGTTTTGATTCCCATACCACTTCTTGAGAGCACTCCAGCCATGTATTACCAAATTTCACCACCAGTTTATTTAATTTGCTGGAAAGGCGTCTATAAGAATAACGTGTTAAGCATTGGTTACATCACTGGACCAATCAGAGGTAGTTATTTTCAAATCAGTGCTTGTTTTTGAAGTCGAGAAAGTGTTCTTATTCTCAGTCTTCAGTTTGTGTGTATAAATCAAGCAAAACCACTCACACATGTGCACGCGCACACACACACACACACACACGCACGCACACACACACACACACACACACACACAGACCTAAATAAAAAGGAATTTCCCTGACATCTTCAAGTTTCTTCATCTCTGGCGTGACATTCATGGTGGCCATGGTATTTAACTGAACCGTTTCTCCACATCATTTCCAAATGGTTATTTTGTTAACTCACTGCTTGGTCCCAACACTTTTTTAGAGCTAGTATGGGGTGGTTGGGTGAATGTTTCCTACTCTGCTGCAGTTCTGTTTGTCCAAAGTATTCAATAATGATGTAAGCGATAGCTAAGATCCACCTCTGTTAAATGTGATGAGAAACAATTTTCATAATACATTATACAAAGGTATTAAATAATTAAATAATTCTGAAAAAAAAAATAATCAAATGATCATAGAGGTGCCCCAAGACTACATGAGCATGGTATACAGTATATACGTAAATTGTGTATTTCGTACAATGGTGAATGTTAAGACAAAATTTGTATTACCTATAATACATATGACAGAGCACGTATACCCAATTCACATCAGTTGGCTCACATTAGAAAATAATCAACAAATAGGAATTCATTTATCATGTAAAACAGCTTTAAAATGCCACTGTTCATCAGGTGTGGTAAGCCTTGACATTCGTTTCCTCTGCTTTAGCTCTTAATGGCTTCATTTAAATACTTAGTAATCCCCTTTGGTGTTTCGGGTGTTAATCTGCAGCTAATGAAGATGTGCTATGTAATACTTATAAAACTGCAGATCCAAAAAGATAAGGCTGGCCAGCCGACCTACAGACATTCAAATACACGTAGCATTGAATGGTAACTTTTTTCTTTCGGCATGGACAATATAGGCCAATGCGGGTTTGGAGAAACCAATAATTTAGACGATACCCAGTTTATGTGAAACAAATTGAGTTAAAAGACTCAAACAGAGTTAAAGATCGAGTGAAAACTAGCCACCACCCACCACCATACTCAAAATGGACAAAAGTTCAATAGACGATGACATATGTAGGTAATGGGAGACTGTCCTGATTATTAATTCCTGTAATGACTCTTTCTATGTTATACTGCACACGTCTTTGGATAAATAATCAGAAGCAAATGTGGTAGGAATAATATTTTAACACAACAATCGGTGCATTAAGAATAGAAGCTGTATTTTATTGTTCTGTGGGGGGTGGTGGTTTGTGTAACTGATGGTTTTGCATCGAATTGACATTCCAGTTTGTTTTTTTCTACTCATCCACTTGAAGGCCAGTTCCAGACTTTTGAAAATGTGTAACTCGTCCACAAAACTATAGGCCTTGTATGCTTTGATGGGAAATAAAACATTATGAGCTGAAATGTTTATTCAAATGAACACATCTGATAGAAAAATTACGTACAAGGTAGCAAAAGAATATTTATCATTTGGGTTATAATTTGAATGTTTATAATATATACTTTGATGATTTTTTTTTTTTTTTTTATTAGTATGCATGCAGTCATTTACCCTGCACCCCATTAATGGATATGTAGTTATAAAAGAGGAATGAATGGGCATTTATTTAGCACATGGTGTACGCAATGTAAGTATTGCATAGAAAAAGCATTTGAAGAATGTTGTTTATTTCAGAGTATTTATTTCCTAGTCTCTGCATTAATTTTTCTACTTTTTGCAAAAGTGTGCAACTGGGAAATCCCCAACTATAAATGTAACTGATTACAGGGCAGGGGTTAATTGTCATGCACTAAACTGAAACCAGCTCCAGGTCATTCATTCACTTTAACAAGTTACTTAAATAATAGCTTTTAAACAAAGTGGCACTTCAGTTAGAAGTCGTGTTCAGAATTCCAGGTGCCTCGGTTTGTATTAAAAACATATGGCGACTTGGAGGTTGCAGAATATTTTTCAAAATGGCTGTCTTTTTTTTCATTCCTAAACAATGATTTTGTTAGGCCCATCTGGTCTTCAAGCCCGTGCTCCTTTCTCAAATTCCAGTGTGACATGGCTGTGTTCTTTGTGTATGCTTTATTTACTCTTATAAATAGATTTCTGATTGATGTTATGAAGTTTCATCAGTTCTTGGAAGATTCAGTCCATCTAAACTTCTAGACAAAGAGGTTTGACATAATTCCTCTGTTTGTGTGGATGAAAAATCAAGAAGTAGAATTTTATTCAGTTAAAGTTAGAAAAATTATGGAAAATATATCTATTATGCTATCCAAGGTGAATCTACGCCTTGTCCAATATGCTGCCTGAGAAAGGCTCCAGAACTCCCCACAACCCTTACAAGGGTAAGCAGTGAGGGGATGGATGGATGGATGGATGGATGGATGGATGGATGGATGGATATCACAGTCTCAGGTGCCTTTACTAAAGTATTATAGAGTGTACATGTGGTAGAAAGATTTTGCAGAAGTAGAGCGAGAGACCTACCATGATGGTAACTAACCAAGACCAGCAGAGGCAAGCGACAGATAAAAGCAAGAGAAAGTCAGCTATGCCTCCAAAAAGGACCAGAAGATCAGGCAGTTTGCTAATATCTGAGAGGAGAAAAAAAAAGTCTGGCTAAGGGGTTAAAAATTAATTATATTCACACATTTTTTCCCCTTCAATACCTTTTTATTGCCCCCCATTCTGTTAGTATAAAATTGTACAGCATCTGGACCAGAGTCCTATGAGGATAGACTTGAGAAAACACCTAGATATTGTATTACATAACTGCGTATATTATTTATGGGTGCCTTCTACAGGTAATGTTAATATCACATCTGATATTGCATACCTTCCTGATTCTTTTAATCTTTCTTTGACTTTATGTAACTGAATTCTAATATGTGCCTGAAAAAGTGCTATTTAGAAGAATAAAATTAGCGGAATCCCTTTAGCAAAATGACCATTTTAATTTGTCCGACCGGTAAATGTTTAAAGCTACAGTGAGCACATATCCAAAGCTTTTTGCTTGATATTTAAATGTGAAGTGAGGGACTTAAATCGATACAGAACATTGCCTTCAGCAATTATTCACTAATTAGATGGAATATCTCCAGGGGAAGCTTAATTGTGTGATTGCATTTAAGCCTTATGTAACTAATAGATGTGCAAAAAATAGGTCTAAGGTTGCAAAGTGGCCATTTAATATGGTAAATAATGAATAAAGGATCTTTTACACTTTGTCCAAACGTATTTTAATCACACCCACCACTCCACTCTTTGACTTATGTGTGTTAATAACAGTATTTCCTATGACCAGGACTGGACAAATCAATTGTGCAGTTTCTTGACCATTAGGCTCATGACTGGACATCTGGATCAGGTGGCTTCATTATTTACATGAATCATAACTTTGGGTCTGTTTTAAATGTGTTTCTTATAGTTCTTGTTGTTATTGATATCACCTCTTGGATTTTTATGCTCCAGATGATTTTGATTGAATTCCAGGACAAGGAATTAGATGAACCTCCAGCATTTTTTCATGGTTCGTCCTCTAGATTCACAGCCACGTCAGTGCCAGTAAACATCATCTATGGTTGTCATGAAGGCTTCTGAACTGTTAATGGGTCTAACCAACTTCAAAATAAGTTTAATTGTCATAGAAATCATGGAAAAATTATTTGCATTCACTAAGCTCAGAAAAGCAGCTCTGGATTCACTTTGACCAGAACCCTTTACAAGTACTGTGGCATTTGACATCACAAGATTGTCCCTTAGATGAAATAATTCACCATAATTCTTCAACTTTATTGAGATTCAGTATGTTACATGTACACAGCCATAGATTTCAAATGAGTTATACTGCCGAAGAAGTCTAATTTGCCAAAGTGATTTTCAGGGACCTCCTGTATAACCGATACCTTGTTTTTCTTGAGAAAACATTTGTTTGTCTCTAGGAGATTAAACCTATGAATAATTCCAGTTCATACTAGAAGATCAAGAGTTTCATAATGCGTTCCCACTCCACACTGCCTATACTGTGTCGTACGCAGAAAGGGACTACTATTTATTGGGGATGGGTCATTTCAATCTGCAGTTAAATATGAGCTGAGGGGTGGACATTCTGGTGACATTCTGATGGCATCTACTAATATTAGATTACCCCTGTGCCTCTTTTCCATATGCAGGTGCCAGCAAGAAGCAAGTCAGACAGATAGACTAAAATTAGTCATACTGAGACTGAGTGATGAGAGGCTCCCTTCTGCACAGCCATACTGCCAAACTGCTGGGGAGCCACATACTGAATTGCCATGAGCGTCATGCTAGGACAAGCAAGCATGGATGAATGTTAGAAGGCATGAGCATCATGGTAGGCCAACCAAGACTGGATGAATGTTAGAAGGCATGAGCGTCATGCTAGGACAACCAAGACTGGATGAATGTTAGCGGGGTAACAGGTACATGTGGAGCAAGTTAAAAGCTTGGCTTTAAATAATGGCCTATGCTTGCGTCTGCCACCTCTGACATTGTCAAGGTAACTTTGGACATGCTAATGACAAGCTTCATGTGAGCTCCATAATGTGAAAAATTCTAATTTGCCTTTTATCAACTAGCCACTTAGACTGTTTATTTCTGACAGTAGCCAATTCATTATTTTTGCTTTTAATGCCACCAATTTATAGTCTTTCAACCCTGCCTGAGTTTTCCTTTTGTGATTCTGGGAAAGCTCAACGCTCTACAAGATGTCTGCACATACACCCTAGAGGTCATCAACCAGGCAAGCAGGTTCTTTCTCCCTTGAATCTCTCTCCTTATAGTGAAACAAAAGAGGCTCCTGAGAGCCAGCAGATGTTTCTGCTGTCCCAATGCCTCCACTGTCCTCTTAGTCTCTGTAGTTCTGCATATACAACAGCAGCCTGAACCCCAGAGTTACTGGTGTCCTTGGGTAGAACAGACACTATCAGCCAAATTAAATATAGAAATTATACAAATAAAGTCCAAAATGCAGGCTCTCCTCTCTTTCCAAGCTACCGAGGCCTTTGATTAATGTTTTATTTTTAATTGCATTATATTAACCACCCGCTGTGGTTATTTGCTTTAGATTTCATTACCACTGTTTTGGACACAAGGGGTGGCTATCAAGTCACACCTGAATCTCCCCTTGAAATCAAGACAAGGTTAGAGGGCCTACACGAAAACTCAACAGGAAAGTGTTTACAGAAGACAGTGAAGAGTCCAGAAGCTTTTTCAGAAATGATATTTAAATTTAACACACCACTGGAACAGCGCGGATTGCGTGTTTACCTGTGTTGTGCAGGTTCCCCTCCAAGAACTCGTTTTTTTCCCACAGTTCAGACACATGCAGCTCGGGGAATTGGAAATTTTAAGCTGCCTGTAGTTTGTGATTGTGTGTGTGTGTATGTGTGTGTGTGTGTGTGTGTGTGTCAGATCCACTGAGGTCCCCTAACTCAAGACAGGGCAAAACTGTATTTACATTATGACATACAAATTTGCGAAAACAATCTGCATAAAAACACTGCCCTGTGTGTAACGTGCATCTACTGTATATATTATAAGGTGCGATCGTTGAAAGGTTTGTCATCAGCAAAGGAGGCCCCTCAATATCTCATATTCTCCCACTTGGTTTCCATGTCAGCTAGATCCGATTGCCCTCTTAAAAATTTTTGCTTTCCGGCCTCGTAAGAATGGTAATGTCACATCCAGTCCAGAATTCATTTCACAAGTTGCCAGCCACAGGCAAAATCCACCTGCATGTATATGGATTCAATCTGTGATCAGCCGCACATGTGGTCAGACTATTTAAGTTCACTTTGGTCAGTGCTTCTTTGCTGAGTTTTGCGTTGAAGTTTTTCCCACTCTGGCTTGACAGGTGCTTCTTTTGATTTGGATGTGAATAAGGTTCTGATCTGTTGGACCTCTTTAGTTCGGCACTTTTTTATTTGTTTTTTTTTTTTTTTTTGCTGTTGTAGAATGTCTGATGTTGTTGTGTAGTTCTATGATAGGCAATGTAATTTGCCAGTTGAGTTCTGCTTAGTTGCCTTCGCTACTCATTTCATAGTCAGTGGCCCCAATCCTGTTGGTACTGAATATTTATAGACTCACCTGCCAAAGAAGAATTGGGTTCTGAAGCAGATGATCTGGCCATGCGAGTGTCTGCACTTTGCGATGTGACCTGCTGTTAGATGTTTCTCAACTCTGTTGTGCGTTCATAACAAATAACAGTAGCAGGGGGTAACTTTCAAATCTTCTTAATACCATTGGTGTCTCCAATAGACGTAATTTCAGAGAGACCTTCTCATCCTGCCAGTTTGTTATCCGGCAAGTCTATATGTGAGGCGATGCTGATCAATGCAGGAATCTGTGAAGTTGATGCGCGAAATGAATTATGGTGTCGGTGAGATGCCTTTAAAAGAAATGAAAGCATAATATTAATCCTGATGTCTATTTACATTTCTGTCTGCATGACCTCTAGGTATTTTCTTTACTGCAGTAAACAATTTTAATATGGTGTGGGGGTTATGAGGCATAAATCTGCTACACGATGCAGGTTGTCAGGGTTTAACCAAACAAAGGGATTTCATTTGTCACACTTATGCTGAGGAACTGCTCGCAGAGACAGATGACTTGGGGAAGCAAAAGCATGTGGTAACAGGATGGAATTTACTTGGAGATCTCAGGGAGCAGGGAACCAGGAGGAGACAGGGATATGGAGCAGGCGTGGGGTGGCAGGACAAAGGGGGATGTTGGAACAGGAACTAGAAACATCTTCAAGGAGGCACAGAAGAGGTGACGGGTTCAATGACTGCTGCAAAGGGGGAAACTAAAATGGGGCAGATGATGAGGTAACAGGTGCACATTTGGGAGATTGTAGACAGGTGCGTGGCGGGATTGATGATCAACTGGAGGAGGTACAAAAGCGCCCCCTGGTGGCATGCTGGGGAGGGGGTGTGACATTGTTACTCCAAAAACCGGGGTGTAAATTTAACCTGAAGGTGGTGATGAGCCCTGTCAGGGTTATTTGGGTTTCATGTTATGAGAAATTTGTCTACACAGTTAAGGAGACCACCTTGTATGGAAATGGAAGTGATGACTCAGATCCATGCCTGTCGTTTGCTTTTCACCATCTCATAATTTGGAAGTATCTTGTGTTTTAATCTTTCGTGGCTTGCATTTTGAAATGCTCACTTTTCATTGTCTAATGTAGCCATGTTATAATATTTTATGTGGTGTTACTTATGGTATAAGACATTTGACCTTGCTTCTCTAAATATGCTTTCCTCAGCCGAAGGATTATTGAAGAAAAAAGTAAAAGTCCATTTTAATTGTTTTGATACTGTGCTTCTAACATTGAACTTCAACAAGCTTTTTTCATCTTTTTGTGTGATTTGCCAGATGCTGACAGACTAATGCAGTTCAGATACAGAGAGGAGATGATCAAGTACTGGGATTGGTTACCGCATAGAAAGTCACGCCTGTCACTGTGTTTGTCAGCCCTTTCATTTTGATTGTGACTGTCATTAACCCAACATTCTCAGTGACAGTGATAACAGTACAGCCAAGGCCTTGCTCCAAAGTTCTTATTACCATGGCAACACCTTTATGACTGTCTGCTGACATGTATTAACATCAATGAGCATTTTTCGTCATCAGTTCCTGTCATCAGTTTGGTCATCATTTAGGAATTAGTTCCTCATTGCTGACCACAGATTGATCTATCTGTCTGTCTGTCTGTCCATTTATCTTCATAGTCAGCAGCATGTTAGCTTACAAGATACATATATACATTAGAATCATAACAAAAAATACCCCCCATTTTGGACTTTGTTCTAATTATTTTTACTCGTCTGCTCCGGTATCTACAGAAATACACACTCACATCAGACAATCAGAAATTCTGATTCCTGAATTCTAAATTCTGCAACAAAAACAAAATTACATCATGTAATTCCAAATGGGGATTATACATCCCCTCTTTGGTATTATGATGCATATCTCATATTAATATCACGATGATCCAGGCTACTGAATGAAAATGTGTTTTAAATCCTACAAGACATCAGGTGGAACTTTGAAGTGGTAAGTGAGAATTGTGTTTTACATGACCTAGTTTAAGGGGGTATGGCAGCCCCGTGGATAACACTGTTGTATCACACCTCTAGCATTGCATTTGAGTCTCCCCTCTGCTCTGCATGTGTGCAGCATGCGTGTTCTACCCGATCAGAAGGCTGCATCATTCCAAAGCAATTACTTTTCTATGCATAAGCAAAGTATGCAACAAAGCATTTGTACCCAGGATAATAAGCAGTGAATCGCAAATAGGTATGTACATCTGAAACTGTAGTACACCTTGTTTATTCTCTTGAAAATTAGGGTACCTTTAAAATGTTACTATTTCTGCACAAATTATGACATTAACATTATGAGCATGGCCAAATCTATATATTGAAGTACATCTCACTTCCATTAGCATCATGATGCACCACTAGTGCTTTTAGATGCCCGTAAAAGACAGTTTTTCTATTTCTATTTTGATTTCTAGAGTACAGAAGAGACTAATGGCAGATATTGTAAGGAGAATTCCTCTCTGTTTTCTCAACCTCATAATGTTCCATTTCAGCGAAAGGTTTTGTGATTGGGGCAAAAATGCTGCATGTGTCTTTTAATTGGTATGATTCTAAGGAGTTACCCACTGAGTTTGTTGTGCTGTTATGCTGGCTAAGGAGGATACAGGGAAGAAGGAACAGATGTTGCGAAAGTACAGAACCTAGTCACTTGAAGGTTAGTGAATGTTAGCATAAGAATATTTTTTGCAGCCTTTAACTTTATTTCTTCTTCTTTTTTGTCTTCTTCTTTGTTCTGAAGGAAGGAAGACATTTTTAAAAGTATATTGCAGTTTGTGTTAGATACAAGGATAGAATAAGCTAAACAGTACTATGCCCAACAGTGTCTTGGATTTATGAGGTACAGACACTAACATGGTGCCACACTAGGGGTAATTATGACCTCAGATGAAATGTGCAAACTGAGCGATTTACCAGGTCGGTGTGAACACAAACTGGAACAGCCTCAACGGGGATCTGCTTTGTTGCTTGGAGTGCATAGTCTCATAAACCTCCCAGGCTGATTAGAATATATGGCTCTACAGAGCAGCATTTTAGCTGGGCTGAGGTGTGTGGGATAGAACGAGAGTGAGGTGGTGCTCCGTCTATGGTGCTGAATGGATAGGCACTTCCTCACACACACACACACACACACACACACACACACACACACGCACACACACACCATGAATTTGGGGCTGTAACTTTCTTTGGAGAAAAAAATGTGGAAAAAGTGGATAATATTATCTATGAATTATTGTAATTTTTTATGATTTTGGTAGTGATTTATGATTTTGTGATTGAGTGATATAATTTAATTATATGTGTAAAATATTTTTGAAATCGCATAGAAAATCAACTACAGTTGTACATTTGTAGCTCATGTAAGTATTGTACTATGTTCATGATGCCACTTTATTCTGTTGTCCAGAGATAAAAATGACTTCTGTCTTTATATCACTACACTGATAGGAAAATAGTAGTCATCTGGTTTCTGCGTGGACAATTCAAGTGTCAGTCTTTCATCCCTCCTCCGTATTAGAAGCCTGATTTCCACTTGATAGAGGGCCTGGTACGCATTTATTAGCAGTTTTTATCAACCCAAGAATACATTATGCTCCTTCCTAAAAGTTTAGCTTCATAAGCCCCTTGGGTTTTATTAAGAAATGACAAAAAATGTGGATGTTAAATTTGGTCTGCCAAAGATGAAATACTGTCACTTTGCTAAAGGAATTGTAACTGTATGTAATATTGCTATAAACAGCAGCTTTTAACATAACAAAATGGCAAACAAAACATACTGAGCTCTTCATTTACATACTGCATGGTCGATATACAAAGTATTACCATGGGAATTTGTCAACCATATCTACTGACATTTCTGGGATGGGGAGCTTGAGCATCATTTCTGTTGGCCAACAATGTATCGATGGACATTCTAAACACTCCAACATTCCAAATGTATTTGCCTTAGGGGAATTTATTAAATTTTCTTAATTTCCATTTTATTTTTGGCCATAAGCCATATTGACTATGTTTTCCATATGTGCTTCAACTGCAAATTGCACTTGCATATAAATGCTTGGTGATCTGAAAGGCAGGTGTAG
Source organism: Gymnarchus niloticus (assembly GCA_009936485.2). NCBI lineage: Eukaryota > Metazoa > Chordata > Actinopteri > Osteoglossiformes > Gymnarchidae > Gymnarchus > Gymnarchus niloticus. Next base: position 6,724 of record JAACJT020000601.1, on the reverse strand, counting down.
AGATGGCCATGTGTTGGTGTGGCAGTCGTTACCTGTGGATCCATTAAGATAGCACTCTTGGAATGGGCCAAGACTTCCAGAGAGCCAGTTGAAGCCACAGACAGATCCCTCTTCACATATCAATAGAGCCTGGGAGGCACCTCGAAATGTTTCTAAAACATTTTCAACACCCGAGCAGAGTTAGTAGAAGATACAAAGAGTGTTAAAATCTGAAAGCTCAATTAATTGTACTCCAAATTAGTATATATTGTGGTACAGATGCTAAATTAAAATTGATGACTAATGTTGATTCAGTGTCATCATCACCATTCTGACGTGGTTCCCCCAGAAGTGATAACAGCAATCCATAAAACCTCATAGAGCTATCAGGGTATACAAGGTTTTATTATGAGGTAGCCTTGTAATAAAAAAACTTTATGATTATAGTTACCATGTACAAAAGGTTTACATACAAACGATTGGTCATACAACTCACAAAAGGCAAAAAAAAAGAAATTAAAAATAAAACACAAAAATGATTATAAATCTTATCTTCATTCGTTATATTTATATACTTCCAGTAGATTATTCAGTACAGGACTCTGGTATTTTAAGTTCATTACATATTAATGAACAGAGGTTTTAAACTTTACAAATGGATGAGCCTTCAAATATGTTAAATAATTGCAGGAGATATTGAAAAACAATATACCAGGACTATATTCATTTTTTATTTTATTTTATGACTTGTGATAAAAAGATCAACAGAAAAGTCTTTCCTCAAATGCTTAGCATACTATTTTAGCCATCTACCTTTGTCTCTCTCAATTACATACAACTAAAATGAATAAACTAAAACATATGTACTACAGTGCATATGCAAATCTATTGCTGCTTCAGTGAATCTTTTGTGTTCCAAATAAAGTATCCTCGTGTCACAGATGTGTCAGTCCAGGCCTGAGCGGATCAAAATGGGTTCACATTCTTTTCACATAAGCAGCGCTGCCAAACAAAATTGAATTTTCCATTCTGTTACCCTGTCAAATTTCTATAACCTGTAGCAGAAATACACACCGCTCCATCTTGCTCTAAAACACACATAACATATGTTTATATGAGTAATAAACTCCTCACTTCTCCTAAATCTTGATTAGAAAACAATGACAGAATATCCCCCAAAACTAGGACAGGAGAACAGGACAAAAAAGGAATTTACAATGAACATTTCACAACATCATGAACATCACTCTAGATGCCATAAACTCATTTCAGTATGTAAACATTCTAGAATGTGAAGCAGAACAAATATAAACACTCATCTCCTTATTAATTTAGATTTTCACACCAGTATAGATCATTTTCAGTGAACCTTCATGCTATGAAAAAGACAACAGTGCAGATGGTTATTTTTCTCCAATTATGTCTCACTTCATAAATGGCAATATTGTCACCTCTGGGTCTGTGGATCCTGTCTGAGTCCTCCCAGTTCCTCCCGCATTCCAAAAACATGCATATACGTGTATTTAAAGTAGGATCTGCTTCTGTCTGTGCTTCTCGTAGGATTTGCATCTTGAGTCCTGTGCTTCCTAGGATAGGCTTGAGGCTAACCACAGCTCTGCACTGTATGAATTGTGGTTGATGGATGGATGGATGGATGGATGGATGGATGGATGGATGGATGGATGGATGTGATATTGACATATGTTTAATCTGTTAATACCTTACTCAACTGCTTTTTTGCTGCTAAATATCAGTACTAGGAGGGGTTCTTTGTGGTGGTCAGGGAACCTTTTGTCCCTCCAACAGAACAACTGACCCCAGTCTGACCGCCCATTTGAAATTGTCTAGAATTACCACTACAGTGTAGTAAACTGCAACTCTACTGATGCATTTAGTAAAAATTTTTAAACATTCAAAATTCAAATTTGTAGCCATAAGTTTGTTACAATAGAATTGTCTTTATGTAATTATAATTAAATGAATAATATTCAATACATAAATTAAGCATATAAATACTATTGCACTGAGTCATTGAGTAAAGCTTTTCTGTAGGCTTTAAAACAAGTATTCTTGAATCCTTAAATGAAATCTCCAAGCACTGAAATAGATCTTTTGTTGAAAACTCATTCAGCACCACAGCACTGGGGTAATTGTGCTGCTACACCTATCACAGTGGCTTTTTCTTCCAATCTTTGGTCAATCTGAAGCAAACCGGAGTAATACAGAGACATAAGGGAAGGTTTAACCACTGATTGTATTGTTGATTTTTGGTCAGATAAAAGAAGGCTTTGTTGCATTCTTATATCAAGTAAAAAAAGGTTTTTGAAACGCCGAGGCTGGTGATGCCACCAGAACCACCCCCCCCCCCCCCCCCCCCCCCACCAAACTGCAGTCCACGAGGATGGCACATGCCTGGAAACTGATGTGGTATGGATTTGACCCCCCCAAAACCTGCATTGTCGTTGTGTGCGCGTGATAAGGTTTGGGGGGGTTGTTGGATTTGGAGGAGGACCACTAGAGGGTGCTGTCTTAGGACTGGTGAGTTCCCATAGTGATTAAAAACCGTGCCACTCTGTGTGTATCTTAAGGTTTTAATTACAGCCTGCAGGATCTGCCTGATTGTTTTATGGTGTGCTTAATTTTTTTTTTTTTTTTTTTTTAAAGTGTAAGCTTTTACCGCGCTGGCCTGCTGTGTATATTCAGCTGAAGTGCCAGGTTTGTAGGTGTGTCTGGGATGGGTGTGGGTTACAGGAGGGTGGCAGGTGAACCGACTGTAGATGCACACACAAAAGTGCAGGCTGGGACGTGTGGCTCTGTGATGGATTCAGGGCACTGCAGTGTTTTGTGGGGGGAGAGAATGACAAATGAGACAGTGGGACAACCCCCCCCTCTCCAGACCAGGGATTCCTCTGCTGCTGCAATCAGCACTTTCTCTCTCCCCCCTCGCAATCTCATTCTGTCCACTGTTCAGCTTCAGCACACTCTCTTTAATTTTATATGCTGTTAGGCATACAGAGCTCTCTTTGAAAATGTCCCCCCCCCATGAATTTTGCATCTATCTCTGGAGTCCCTGTCTGAATCGCTGGGATTACTGAGACCAGGTGTTCACACGTGATCAGGCTCCTCACGTGGCCCTGGTGTTTGTTGGGTCTCGGCCGGACCCTCCGTCTCCCCTGCTTATGTGTGCCTGTTCTCACTGGTATTCTCTGTTGACTCTCATTTTTATGCAGTCCCCAATATGTAACTCAAAGATGGATGAAAACTAATAAATATATATATTGTTGGCACTTTAATTCTGTTCTTAATAGTCATGGAGCTGTAAAGTGTGTTTTGTGGGGATCTGCCCGCATCTCTCTCCTTTCTCTCTCACCGTCTGTCTGTCTGTCTGTCTGTCTCACCCCCCCCCCCCCCTTGGGGTGGGTGGGTGTGTTTGAGTTAGTGTTTTTTCTGAAGTGTCTTTGCCTGTGTGTAGTATGTGTATGAGAGTGCCAGTGTGGGTGTGTCCAGCATTATTGATATACCCCACACACACACACACACACGCGCGCGCGCTTGCTCGCTCCCCACTATGTATACATTCTAGGTAAAGGCTCCTTTCCCCAAAAAAGAATCTTTTGTGGTTATTGGGCTGGAAGCAGTTTGTATCATGGCGAGGTAACTTAGGGCATAATCACTCATAGCAGAACCTTCATTTAGCCAGTAGCATCCATTAGTAGCTCTGCAATTGAGCCATCTCTGCTCCCCTGATATCGCTCAGGCCAACTGGATTGAATGGAGTGTGGGTGTTACTGCCAATCTCCTTATTTACCGTTGGCCATGAGAATGCTGGCAAACCCCACCCCCATGTCACCATTGTAGTGTGAAGTAGCAATGAGAAGTAACGGTCAGACTCAGTATCGGGAGGGGTGTGTCAAGTCTGGGGCTTATTTTAAATTTTAGATTCAGGTTTTAAAATGCAGTCTGTCGCTTTCCCTCCTCCGGTTTGTCTGGCAGACTGGTCTCCGTTCTGCAGGCCAGCTGTGCTCCATCATTTCCTGCAAAGGTGCTAGCCACTGACGAAGTGTACGATATCAAAATTCAGAATTACCCATACTTCACATATTTCAGAAGGAACAGGAAATGTACATCTGATCTCGTTCGGTGCTAGTGTTGGCTCGTGCTGATGCCGTGTGTGTGTGTGTGGGGGGGGGGGGCAGTTATATGCCCCCTCCAACTCCAGGGGTGGGCCAAGTGTTGCTACTTATTGGTGATGTTGGTTTTGTATGGGGGTTTCCTGGATAGTCACAGGGGCTGTAGACTGATGCAGAAGAAGTGAACCGCCTTTCCGATTTAAAATCTCCCTGTGCTGAGGGAGGGGCTTGAAATAACGGCGCCAGTGATGGGCTAGGTGTGCAGAGATGGGGTAAAGAACCGTCCATCAGGCTCTGATGACCCCTCTGTGTCAGTGTAGTCATGTTCAGAACAGCTGTCTGATGATCTTGTGTTCTTGGACAAGATTCTGAAGAGAGGGATTCGCTCAACCCTGTTCTCCATCCTCCGGTCGGTCCCCCTTTTCCTTCTTCCTGTTGTAGTCCAGTTTGTGACGCTCCTTCCATCTACAGGGTGTGGGGTCAGAGGGTTGGGTGCGAAAGTCAAGAGAGTGGGAGGGGGGCTCAATAGCTGTGTGGCAAACGTTGGCACCACCTGCCTGTGCCATCTGTCTATGTGCGCAATCGAGCAGTCTCACGCTGTGTGGACAGGCTGTCAGGCACAATTACACGCTCACGGTTTTCCTCGACGCCTACTCTTCCACCCTTATCCTTTCTGATCTCTGGCTTTGTCCATTCACATCTGGGAATATGCGTTTTAGTATCCATTTCTTTTTTGAAGGTTCCCAGTGCATGCATGGAGAGCCAGGTGGACTGGCGCGTCATTAACCTGGGCCACTTTACGTACAGTCCTGCATTCCATTACCACGGACACCGTGTTAAGAAAGAAGAAATTCACAGTTTGAGCCTTAAAATGGGAATTTCTTGGAGTTGAAGTCTTACTTACAGATCACTGTCCAAATGCTGTAGAGAATGAAATTTTTCTCTCATTACTGGGGATTGGATGCACAATAAATGAGCACTGCAGTTAATGGGGTGTTAATAGCAAGCCAAAACACTACATAAAATGTAGTTTCACATGGCCTGACACTTGAAAATAATACGAGTAATAATCCTATCGTGGGGGCTGTAACTGCGCGAGATATTTTTGTTCCGAATTCGCACGTTTCCCTTCACTGCACAACACATTCTGTGCAGTATGACTTTCCTTGTGTAGTTTGTGGTTGGTGTTTATGCCTTATGCATTATAAGTGTATCACATCGTTTCCTTGCTTTTTTTCCCACACCTCATTTCCTACAGTTATTCAGTTAAGAAATGCTGTTAACCTAAGAATGTTTCCTTAAGCATTTTCCTGTGTAGCATTTTTTTTTTTGTCTTTCACCTGCAAAAAATTAACGTTACCAAGTGTTAAAAATTCATTATTGAATTCATTATTTGAAACACAAGCCCGTTTTTGGGTCTGAACAGAGAAGTCAAATCAGGCCGCGGGCCGCTTATGTCTTTTCATAACTTTGTAAATTTGTTAATCGAAAGGAAAGTTAACGTTTGGTAAGAATTGCGGTTAGTCCGCTTTACATCAAACCTGGTGCAGGTCTAATGTACTGATAGGGTGATTACAGCTGTTCTTGTGATGTTGGTTAATGTGTCAAGTTATCGGGCTCCAGCGTTACATTACAGGTGGAGCAATCGAGAATTCGCAACACTATCTCTCAAGTAAATCCTTAACTGTGCCTATGTGTGCTTAGAGGAATTGATGCTATTTTGAAGTCAAAGGGTTGACGCACCAAATACTGATTTTGATTTAGGTTTTATTTTTCTTAATTGACGACATACAAACTATCTATGGTTTTATTCGAGAAAGCATCCTCTCTGTACAGCATTTCTCCACTGTACAAGGCAGTGTTGGTATTGTGGATTTTGACAGCCAAAATTTAACTTGCCTAAAGCCGTCTCTCTCCCTCTGTTTTATTTTACATTTTTCACTTAAATTTATTCCTTCATCCTTCCTCTCCATATCTGCCCCATGGTGTTTTTTTTCCTCTGCTTCTGTCTTCTCCCACTGCCCCATGTACGCCTTCCATCTTTTCTATCTCTCGCCTACCCCTTTTCTCCTGTCCCTTCTTTCTTTTCTACCCTGTCTGCCGCTTCCTGTTTCATGTCTGTGCTCCTCTGCCCTCTTCCTCTCCCTCCATATGTCATCCCCTCTCATGCTTTTGGTTTCTCAGGGGTCTGTCAGAAGAGTGTGGCCCTGCCCTACCCAGGTGTTTGGGGGGGCCCTTGATTCACAGACCAGGCCTTACATTTGGCCCAGCTTCCCTCGGCCTCCCTGGGGTTGAAGTCGAGATAGAAAAAGCTGGGCAGGATGAGTGGCAGCTGGGGCGCCTGCTGTCCAGGCGGTGTGGTGGCTCTACAGCCGCATTCTGAGCCCTCCTTTAGCCCCTGTATCCCACTGAACGTATCCCTTTGAGAGTTGCTTAGCCTACCAACAGTCTCTCCCTCCTTCAGCCTGTCCTACGTTATTTTCTAAGATATTCACAACCCCCCCCCCCCCCCCCCCCCCCCCCCCCCCCCCCCCCCCCCACACCACCCCCCACCACCACGCGACCCGCGGCGACGTAGGCCGCACACCACCCACCTCCTCCCCCCCGCTGTCCGG
>JAACJT020000600.1:3735-14187 GCA_009936485.2 Gymnarchus niloticus | reverse complement strand
CACACGACCGTGACATACACAGATCCGGAATATGCTCCTTCAAGCAGTTGTTACCTTTTCAATAAAAATCCTCCTAATTACCGACTGCACGTACACACAGAATGCAAAAAACATGCATTGTCTGGCTATACTGCAGGCAGTGTTGACTGGTGGCAGATGCTACACCTCCCCGGGAAGCTAAAGAAATACCAAAATTGTGAGATGCTTAGTAAAAAGTTTGGTTTGATGCATCTCGGTAAATGGCACATATTCATATTTAACTCTGGCTATTTTCTTGGTTCCCACAGTGCCAGACAATATCAAAAACTGCACTGCGTGTACTCGAGACAAGCTCATGATTTTTTATGGGCTCATAACTGTGATAAAGAGGTAGAAATCAATAATGCATCTATCCAAGCAAATGTAGAAATCGATGAGTTGAGTTGCTCTTTAACTGTAACCAAAAGCATGTTAACAAAAGTGGGAGTCGTTGGCGTCATTTGACAGCGAATCCATTCAACGCGTTCCTTTGGCTTGGGGTCCTTCATCTCTTATCTTGACCACTGTAACATGATTGGGGGTCTCCTGTCCATCATTTGGGAGTCTTTCTTATACCGTGATCGGAAAGAACATGCCTTAGCAGGGGTGTAGCTAGATTTGTCTTAAAAGTTGGAAGTGGCCAATTGCAAACAATAACTTAAGTTATACATGTGTGAAAGTTGGTAGGGATATATTCAACTTTCCTGAAAGCTGATCGGGACTACCATCCCTACATAAATCTTAACTTATGTACCTTTGATTTCTATGCTATTGACTTGAGGTTAGTATAGTGATATTTCTAAATAATCCATCTTTAATCGACATACAAAAACACATTTTAGGAACTAACGTTCTGTTGGTGACACTAACTTTTTAGTTGCGTTAAAACAGGCATAGTAAATAACTGTAAAGGACTTCTGCTCAACTATTAAATTTGTAGATGGCAATTGTTAAAATTAACAATTTAAGCTTTATTTTTTTCATTTTAAAGTCTGCCATCATGGACTGATCGTACTAATATCAAAATTTAACAGGCTAAATAAAGAAGTGTACAAATAAAAAAGTATATTTATAACTAATTTATTTAATTACTTCGGTCTCAGGAATTGCGCCTGAGCTGGTTTCTCGAGGTAATAGCGCCACCCCATGGGCACACGAAGCATACACTATATCACTAGAATCAGATCAAGTTAGATATTTCTGTGGGTAAAGTTGGGATAATTATGCCTTCAGCCGTAGTGTAGGCTACTGTCATCGATTATAGGTACATTTCAGTGTCTCGGTCTATAGAATCGAACACTGCAGGTTATCTAGTACAAGTCATATCTGTAAAAATACACAAATCGTATATGCAGGATTAGAATATCACCTGCTCCCGTGTAACATGTCTCTTCTGCAGATTTTTACAGCTTAATGTGTTAGTGTGTTGGAGAGAAAGACTTCACTAAAGGTGACATGGAAACCAGGTTTGTAACTACGAGCTTAAGGTGAAGAATCAACACAGCCAGAAAAACACAATGAGCTGCAGCCGTCATAAGCTATTGTGTCCAGGAGCGTTCCTAGCGCCTAAGCTAATCAACTGTACATGTAAGCACCAGTATTGTTGTGGTAACTTTACACAGGGTCCAGTGTATATCTATCAGGTCTCTGTGAGATATTATGGTACTTCAACGTCCTCCTGCATGCCTCAATGTAATTAGACTCCATTAACCCCCTTTTCCCAGGCATGCCAGTTGATATCCATACTGCTGTTCACATACATGTAAGCATAAGATTAGACCAGGCAAACACAACCAATAAACATTGTATTGGGACAGCATTTACATTAGGTGTATGTATTATGTTAACTGCATGAGAGTAAATCCTGATGTCCTAACTACATAGCCACTAAACCAAGGCCTCTTAGCAAGAATCACAGCAGTCATTTTAAATGACACTTAAGCATATTTGTACCCATTTATACAATCAGGTGTTTCTGGTGTGACTTCACATATTTGACAGTTCTATGGGGCCCAAGCAACTTTCAGGTTCCAATGCCAAGCCCATATGCAATGACTCATATAGTCTTCAAATCACCATATGTGATGCGGACAGTAGCCTAATTCATTGAAATAACTTTTATTTTATAGGGTGCACGGGTCAGCTGCCTCTCATGAACGTTCTTTTTATTTCCAAAAGACTGTCCCTCTGTAGGATCTGGGTCCAAGATGCAACCACAGGAATTCCATGCAGCTGCATCACGAGCTGTTTGAGTTAAAAAACTCACTTCCTTTGAGATCAGGCCTAATCTCCATCCTACTGAGATTTAAGTCAAGATGTCAGCTTCACCAACAAACTCATTTGTCAGGATTTCAAAGTCATTTTCACACTCCACCTGTTTATGCCACGTGCAGCAGACTTACACCGGGGCTGTGACCTGCCCTTATGCCCTCACAGCATCATGTGACTGAAATGGGACCTGTGCCTAATTGGTTCATTTTCTTGACTCAAGGTATAAAGGACAGCATCAACAAAGGACACATCATAGTACAAATCTCCCAGCATCCTTTTCTGTGGATTAAGATTATATCTGATTTTACCTGTTTTCTGCATACATTTACCCATTTCTTTTTTTGAGCTTTTCAGCCAAAACAACAAATTAAAACATGTTAATATATTTTTAATGAAGCAACTGAAATGCACATAAAGAGAGGTTCCCTCCAGGGATCATCCAGGCTTTGAATACAAGTCCAGTTCCTGAACCACTGACAACTTCCAGTCCTGGAATCAGTCCATATTACTATATTAATCAAAATAGTTCCCTACAGACTGGTTTAATAAAACTAATTTTATACATGAATGCAATAAATAAGATTTATATCTGTAACATTTTCAGTCCCTATTGAATTAACTGAGGAATGATGTCATCCGTATATTGGTGTGTTTTAAGGCATAATTTGTTTGGTTGTCTATTTAAATGCAAAACAATAAGATGCCTAAGAAAAGGAAAAAAATGGCCCACCTGAAGCCTAAAGAAGCAGCCGCATGAGCAAAAAATTGTTAGGAGTTGATTAATACAATGATATTCTTTCTATGTTTTTCTGCATGGAAAATTAAATGTGCAATGCCCCTAAGGCCAGACTCCTTGGAAACCCAGTGCCATGGGATGAATGGCCATGTATGTCTACACTTACCCTCACAGCCATGAGGGACAAGTCCTGTGCCCCACCCACACATTGTGGGCGTCTAAAGAACGATCTTATCTCGGAGCTATTTTATGGTAGTACCTGACTCTATGTGAGGGCTGGTGTGATTGCTGAGGTAGGTCAGACAAACACACCAAGCCTCAGTGTTGCCCTCACCAGTCGAGCTGAGGTCACGGTAAGAAATCCAGCTGTGAAGGGGAGGATGTGGACAGAGCTTTCACCCGGGTTCGACATGCGGCGCGGGTCACTTTAGCAGCACTTGTTGAGAACTAGCTTTTTTACATTCTGCTCTTAGGCCGTCTCCTTCTCACTCAGTCCACAGATCTTGTCACTCCAGGCCAAGGACTTCCTCTTGGCCAGCTCCAACCAGGACGGCTGACCAGATCCAGACGCAGGCACCGGCGGGATAGGTGCTGCGGGTGACAGAGATGGGGATGATGACCACAGCAGGCACTGCAGCTCAGACCTCTTCCTCCACTTCTCCTCTTTGTCAGCGTGAGCCTCAGAAGATGCACTGGGTGAAGCCTCTGGAAAAGAGAAGCTATACCAATGAGCACACAATCCTGGAAGCTTACGGCATCTGATCGCTTCACGTGCCTCGACCACACAACCAGCTGGAATGCCGCACCTCCGCCGGGTGTCCTAGTATCTGGGAGGTAAACATTCAGGGGAGTCCCTGCCTCCGCTTCACACCTGCCCTCGGCTGGGGGTCTGTGTGGTGCCAGGGAATGAAAGCTGCCTTTCCGCATCTCCATCTACAAGTAAACAGAGACTGATGTAAGGCCAGCCAGAAAGCAGCCAGACATCCTGTCTCAATCCACCTGTGCAATGTTTGTACAAGCATAAATGGTACAGTGAAACAATCTCAGGTTTAAGCTTTCATTCATTATCCCAGATAGGCTGCCTTGGGTTATTGTTGACATTACTTACATGAATATGAATGCTTTAAATACTCTCTTGGGAGCCTAGTTCAGTTTAAAGATAAAAGCTCTGCTTTGTTTCTAGTGTAAATAAATTCCCAAGACCTATAAATCAGTATTTCTGATCCCAAGCTATCCAGTATTAATTCAGATTATTTGCGCTTTTGGCCATAATGACTTACAATGCAAACATCTTCAGGTAAAAAATATATCAGGTGCAACAGCAAGACATTTTGGTGTGCAAAACAGATAATCACATGCATGTGAATTAGGCTCCTTAACGACCAGGCTGTTTGGGGATCCTGGTTTACCCTGCTGTCCAGCTGAGCTTGCCATCCTGCCTCTTTAGGCATGAGAGGAGATCTGTTCTCTGCTGCTACTTCCCTGTCCACCTTCCTCTCCACAGGGGAAGTCCTGGCAGCCTTCTCCTGGCTGAGGTGGGAAGAGGTAACCCTCCTTTCCCCCCTCTCCCAGCTCACAGGCTGCGGGGAGGTCTGAGGTGGGGCCTGGGGGGTACTCGATGCTGTCAGCCTGCTAGTGAAAAGCTGCTGGAGACTTTGGGTCTTTTCTCGGCCTGCAGTCATCCACACAGGCTCAGAGGCTGGAAGCTCCGCCTCCTGGGGTGGGGCAGAATCAGGCTTAGGGGGAGGTGCCCTTTCTAAAAAGAGGGGGGAAAACAAACAGACATAAAACTTAAAAAAAAAAAAAGCAATCAAAACTGACCAATCAGGCGATGTCAGGTCTCAGTCTGACCAAAGGCTTTAACAATGCCTGTGAACTAATTTCAGTGCTGGTCAAAATGGATGATTTTGTTATAACTGATAATTATAATGAGGCAATCAACAAGACTTTGCACATAAAATGTGACAATGAAGAGCCAATTTCGAAGAAGACCATTCCAAATGTCACCATTGATGTGTTCACATGGCCTGTACTTCAGTAGTAATTACAGCTGCACACGTGCCCTAAGAAACCTTCTCTCGATTCAAGGTCTGTGGGCAGCACAACCAACTGTACAATCTATGAAAATAGAAGACCTAAAACTTACACAACAATATTTTGCCATCTCAGTAACAAAGCAGATTATATTACAGTGTTTCTCAAGCAATGAGTGGCCTGGGAAACTCACCTCCTTGTTTGAAGGATCTGCTTCTCTGTCTGCCATCAGCCCTGGGCGAGGGGGGTGGAGGCAAGCCAGAGGCAGTCAAGTATGGGTGGGTCTCAGGATTCTGAGAGGCTGGTTTCTTCACAAGTACGGTCTTCGTATTCATGCTGTCTGTAAAACTATTTCGGTCCTCCTCTTCAGCTTGTGTCCTCTGATCCTCAGAGATTCCTAGCTTAGTTGACGGTCGCTGGGGAGTGGGAGGGCAAACCTCAGCACCGGGGCACTTGTGTGTCTGCTCCAATTGGGCGAGATCTGACCGGTACTTCAAGGACAAGGCAGTAGAACGAAGTTTCACTCCAAAGGAAGACCTGCCTTGAGTGTCCTCCACATCCATGGCCTGAACACTACTGCTGAAACTTTCCTGGACCTCCTTCCCTCCAGAAACTCCTCCTGTTCTCCCCAGGAATTGCCCAGATTTCACAGAGCCTTCTGTCACCTCCGAAGTCTGGCCCACTCCTTTCTTCATGGTACCCCTTCTCTCTGAGGTCCAGGGTAGCTCTTTTGGTTTGGTTGCTTCCAAATTGACTGCAGTCTGCTGTAGCAACTTGATGCTAGAAGGACTGTTGACTACAAGACTTTCCTCCGTTCTGGTAACTGACAGTGGATTCAGAAGGAATTCCTCTTTTTTGGCTGTTAGGTGCTCCTGGAGTCTGTGGTTTGAGGGGATCTTTTTTGCAATGCCATCTTCTGGCTTTGCTGATGCTCCCTCAACACCACTGGTGAAGCTGCTTGTCCTAGGCCGGTCCCAGGCAGAGGAAATTGAGAATTTAAATGACCCGGAGTGGGGTTTCTGCTGTCTAATAGCTTCCATGGGTTGCTGGTCATCTTGACCAGTGGGTGGCGCTGATGTCCCCTGAGTTGACGCTGAGCCAGCACCCTCTTGCACAAAGCCTTCCGCAGTCACTTGGGTGGCTCTTTTCAGAGATGATGTCTTTGGGATTATGGGTTGCCTCTCTACAGACTGCAGAATTTTTGGGGTGTTAGCTGCTGCAGACAGCCGAGGGCTGGAAGGAGGATCCAGAAGCATCGCTTGTGTCACCCCTTGGACGCCATTTCCTCTGGGGTCACCCTGCCTCTGAGGAGGGTTACTGGGGGGTATGTAATCTGCTGGAGGACTCTTTGGTGGTACAGTGTAGTTGGAAGGGTATCTCTGTCCATAGTTCTGTAGGATGTCTCTCACTAGGTCCTGAGTGCCCTGTGCCTGACCAGGGCTTTGAGGCTTATTCGAGGGAGCACCTGATAGCTCAGCAATTCCCGGAGAGGCTGGCCCCTTTGTCAGACTTGACTCTGCAGGCCAGATGGGTTCCAGGCCTTGTGGCACAGGGCGGAGACGGACAGGACTTTTACAGACTCTTTCTATGTGCTCAAAAGGCTGCACCAGGTCCACCTCAGCTCTCTGGGAAAACTCAGCACTGGATTCCACTTTCTGCTCCTGCTTCCTACCCTCAGGAGATGATAACTCTGGTATCAACAGCTGACTGGAATAAGAGCGGCAGCGGGAGGTCTCTTTGGGATCTTCCTCTCCATTGTGCTTACTCTCCAAAATGGCCTGTTCCAGGGTGCCTAAGCTCTCAGATCGTTGCCTATCAAGACTCTGGTCAGAGAACAGAAAGAAATAGCCTGCAGTTAGATACAACCAACAATACAGCGATGAGACAGAGAGACAGCAGAGATAGATAAACTTCAGTGAAGTCAGAGACTCTCAGAATCATCAACCTTACTCTGCACACAAACAAGATGTCCTCTAGGCCATGCCTGAAATTACTGAAAACAAACAATAATAACATCACAGGTTATAGGTGCTGCTGGCCTGTGTGTGGGGGTGTTGTCTCACCGTGGCTGCCCGCCTCCCCTTAGTGCTGGCTCTTTGGTTCCGAGGCTTCACTGACATGCGGTGACGTGCAGCTGAGTTGTCCAGGCACGGGATAAACTGGGCAGGGACTGCGAAGTCTGCCACTGGTGTGTGTGTCATGGGGCTCCTAGGCGGGGAGGAAGGCTTGGCTGCTGGTGACAGAAGGTGGGAGAGAGGCTGGGCAGGTCTCTGGAAAAACAAAAACATCTCATTACACCACTGGCAGGGAGGCTGCAGCCTGAGGCCCTCTGATTACCTCACTGGCAGGGAGGCTGTGGCCTGAGGCCCTCTGATTACCTCACTGGCAGGGAGGCTGCGGCCTGAGGCCCTCTGATTACCTCACTGGCAGGGAGGCTGCGGCCTGAGGCCCTCTGATTACCTCACTGGCAGGGAGGCTGCGGCCTGAGGCCCTCTGATTACATCACTACTATGTCTGATCATAATTAGAGACACTGATGACAAAGTGTTCTGCACTATTGACATGATTATCTGTGCACCAATCTCAATCCACTCAACAAGTGAGGATCACAGGTTTCTTGTTAAACAAGAGGCAGAAAACACAAGCAGTCAGTGAACTTAGCAAGGCCTGTTGGTGATGAACAAGACTCCACTCAAGCACAAAAAGGGACTGGTGTTACCTGGTCTTCCTCTTCACTTCCTGTTCCGGCTAAACTCAAAGTGCTATGGTGTCTGTGCGGATCAGGGTACTGTGGGTGAAATGGTGAACAGGTTTCAGTCATAAAGGCTCATGGGAATGAATGGAGACGGCTATGATATTGTGTATGTACCTTCTGGCTTATGCCTTGCACCAGGCCCTCATTTAGGGAGACCTCTGGGGGGCTGTGGGGCAGCCCGTCATCCTCGGAGCTCGCCCCCACATCATCCATGCGCTTAGTGGGAATCCGCACAGGTGGGGGCCCCAGCCGAATGTTCTGCTGCACCTTCATCTAATTTGAAACAAAAAAAATATGCCTGCATCATCATTATCCTCATCATCCTCACTACCATCAATGACCATCTGCCACTGGTCCCGCACCTGCAGAGCTCTGATCCTGCTATGCACATTCTCCTGAGATAGAACTCGCTCTGACTCTGCTGGGGCTTCCGATTGGTTGGTGAGAAAGATGCTGTCATGGGACAGTGCACGAGAGCTGAGTGCCCCAGGGGAGTAGCTGGAGGTGACACAGAAGAAGCAGTGAGATGAGGTTGGTATACCCCACTGTTCCTGCTGTCTCTGGCACTGCACCCTGCATAAACACCTTTCAGAAAAATGTATCCTATAAGGTCCTTCAAAAACCATGTGTGCAGGTTTTTTGTCCTTCCATCTTTCTGTAAAGGCATTCACTCTCTCCAGACAGGTAATCCCTCTTTCTGCACAACAGGAATGAAGGTTCCTTTGAAGTCTAAAGAATCCAACATCAGCTTTTAGTGAAACTCAGCTTTACATAAAAGATCTGCAGTGAGCTCTTCTGGGCTCCAAAAAAAAAAATGTAATCCCGATTAGTCAAAAGCTAGACATTTAATATAGCTATCCTTGTTTTCATTTAAAGATGTCTGCTGTTGTCACAACTAACAGTGACAGGAAGGAGAAACTCACACAAAGTCATCCTCAGAGTCATCGCCGCTCCTCACACACTCTGGGGCTGTGATGTCACTGGCGGACTGGGTGTGCTTCATCATGCTATCAGTGTCTTTCCTCTTCATCCTCCCAAACAGTCGTGTCTTCAAAATCTGAAATCTGGACTTCTTCTTGACTATAGAGAAATTCAACATGTTTAGCCCTCTGACTCAATCTGCAGCTCCCACATTTCTGCACATCTCACATTTTCAGTCCGCCCAGATCCTTCACATTTTCAGATGTACATAAAGACTAAAAACTGCACATCAAGGGTGAAATTGAGCTGTTTAACTCTCAAGACATCAGCAGCACTATGCTGTCAAAGATGGTTGTGTGTAGGAAAGTCCCAGATCTAAGTCAGTCCTCACCAGTTTGAGGGGGAAGAACATGGAAATGTGGTTGAGGAGCTGAAGCCTGATGCGGGTGTGATCATATCAAATTCATATATATGTGCTTAAGTTTAAGAGCATGACTTACTAGCAAAGTGCTTCACCTGAGTTTATGTGGTAAAACAGCTAGCTGTAACACTACAAGACTTGGCAAGCTGCATTACATAAAAATGTTAGCTTAGCCATATCACCGAAGAACTGTAGGAGAAAAACAGGCAGCTCTGACCTGGTCTGACTTATTCAGCCGCCAGAGGGGAGACAGGGGGCGCTCTAACCTGTAAGGTCTTCACTGCTCCCAGGTCCATCCCCCACAGTGATGTCCATGGCCTCTGCTACTCCGGAAATGTAAGTCCTGCAAGCAGAGAATCAGTGATGTCAGATACAGTCATATCACTTATGGTCAACAGGTGCCATCATGGTCAAAGAACAGGCCTTCTCACCAAAAAAAGCATAATCTAGGGGCAACTTGGTTGGGATGTTGTACCTAAGGTTCCACTAAGCCGAAATTACTTCACAGCTAGGCAAGATATTAAAATCTTCTCTGAAGTAACGCAAAATGTTATCACGGTACTCTCCCATCGTTACACTGGGGTTATAAGTCACAGATCTCTTAGGCTAATTTTTATTAAAATAGAAACACATATATTAATGTCATATATTATATGTGTATTATATTATATATTATACAATATAATATAATATAAGCACATATATTTAGCAGTTCTCCCTTGCAGCTGCAAGCCCTCAGCTGATACATGAAGCTTTTTACGCATGCCACGTGCTCTCGTTGACTGTTCGTCACACCGTGTCACATGCGTTTTCACGGTAACGGTAAAAGATAAAACCCAATAAAACTGCACTGCACAGTGCCAACATAACATTATAATGGCGACAGGTACATTGACTAATCTATTCATGTGTTCTCAAAGATTTACTTAAATCTTTACTTCTTATTTAATTGTTTAACTTAGTTTCTGTCTCTGAACTCTCAAGTTGCCTTTGTTTGTCAGTAGAGGGCAGTCAGTTAACAAAATCATTTTCAGGCAAACCCCATTTATTCATTTTTTTGTTTTTCAATTTTAAATTGAAATGACGTCGAAGACAAAAGTGAGGATGAGTTAGATTAAGTGTTAAACTGGTACCTGGGACTGCACTCCAAAACCCAACAGCCCTCTGGCCCAGATTGAAAAACAACAACCATCTGACCTATAAACTACTCACAGACCTTCATCACAGAGTCTGGGGCACGGACCTCAGGCCCCTGCTTATAGGCAGAGTCTGGGGCACGGACCTCAGGCCCCTGCT
>JAACJT020000599.1:0-18729 GCA_009936485.2 Gymnarchus niloticus | reverse complement strand
GGGCGGCCTGGCGTGCTGTGGTCCATGGAGTCGCGAAGAGTCGGACACGACTGCGTGACTAAACAACAACAACAAATTGCCCCGTCCCAACTTTTTTTTTTTTTTTTGGAATGTGTTGCAGGCCACCAATGGCAAGAATAGATGCATATTTATGAAAAAAATGAAGTTTCCCAGACTAAACATTAAATATCTTGTCTTTAGTAAATAATAGTAAATATCTTGTTAGAAATTATTGCTCTCTGTTTTTATTTCAATTTTTCTGCGCTGTGGTTGTATGAAACATTCAGTTTTGAGTAAAAAGTCAGCTCCTAATTCTGTCCCTAACTAAACCCGACAGGGAGAAGTTTCTGTCCGCACCTCCAGCTTTCCGGCAGACCAGGACAGTCTCTGGCTTCTTCCTCTCTTCCCCTGGGTCCAGCTGCAGCCATTGTAAGTCAGGTGCTGTGGGAGTCCAGCCTAGGATGTGCTGTGTGGATTGGAGGTGGTCAAGCGTGTGAAAGCTGATTAAACACAATCCCCCTATTCTCTTATTTTGTTGAAATTTCACCTGATTCTCTGTAGTATCATGTTCCCATCTTTTGGCGCACTGTGTGTGGTACTCGTCTGTGACTGATTCTTATGTATGTTGTGGCAATATAATGTCTAAATAATGGTCATTCACACCTGATGTACCATTTTGATGTTAAAACAGTTTTAATTCAAATTACACCAATTTTTTGGTTTTATGGTAGTTTTTGGCCAAGACCAGCAGTGTGTCTTGATCACAATCTTGGAATTTTGTAGACCCATGAATTGTGGATGTCTGTCGTGATTTATTACTTAGTACACATTAACTGTGCCTGAATGTATGTCCAACCTGTTTCTTACCAGATTTGTTATTTCCCTATTGCAACATATTTCAGAGTACACAGGAAGTGGATTTCGCTTGAAGGTATAATGATGATAGACTTAAGAAAGAAGAAAGGCGTTAACTTTTATGTTTCAGTCTTATTCCAGGTGGCGTTTTTGAAACAATTCGACTGCATGGGCTAGCAGAGCTGTGGTAACACTACTGGCAGAGTCATAATTCTTATGTGATCTACACAAAGATCCTAATGCCAAAAGTGCCCATTTTGCATTAAACAGATTTTTTTTTTTGGTCGTGTGAGTACAGTGAGTATTGCTACCAGGATCATCCATATAGTGTGAAAGACAGTTACTACTACTTTTCTTTCAGCTGCTTCTGTCAGGGGTCGCCACAGCGGATCCACCTGAGCTGACCCTCTAATATACTCATTCCTAATCCTGTCCATCCTCGTTACACCCAATGCAAATCTCAACATCTTCAACTCTGCCACCTCCAGCTCTGCCTCCCGTCTTTCCGTCAGTGCCACCGTCTCCAGCCCATATAACATAGCTGGTCTCACTATCCTCATGTAGACCTTCCCGTGAAAGACGGTTATCAGGAAACAATCTTCAGGGGTGAGCGACATGGACAATTGTAGTTGTCTGATATAGTTCTTTTGGGCTCATTGTGTGTCCCAGATCTGGTGTAATGGGGCTTGCTTTTATGTCCTGAATCGCCTTTTTGTTATAAACGTAGTTTGTTATTTTCCATGTACTCATTATATAGGCCAAACATAAGCAGATTGAAATCCTACATGGTTGTGGGGTCCTTTTCCCTTATTCGGTACAGGTAACCCAGTGGTCTGGGGCAAGGCCTTTCGAGAGGACTGCTCTGAGGCATCCAGCCAGGAGGATGGTGTGTGCAGTACTCACCCCAGACACGGTCCCCTCTGCTCATGGCTGTCAACCTTCCATTGTTGACATACTTCAGTTGACCTTGGCTTGTTTGACTCATCATTTGCCTTTGAGGGAAACTTTAGCAAAGAGCTGCTAAAGGAATGATTCCTGTTGGAGAGCTAGGGCCAAAAGCTGAGCCAGGCTTCCAAAGCTGGGTCCTGTCATCCTGGGGGTACTATCTATTTTAAGATGCAGTCTCCTACAGATAAGTTGGCCAAATTTTCCAGCATGTCTTTTACGCTGTGACTAATGGCAGAGCCTGCTATGCTAATGGTAGCTCTTACAGGGCCGAGAGTTGCCCGCAGACAATAGCCCTGCTTCAACAGTAGCCATTCTACATCAGCAGGCAGGTTTTTGCAATGTGGGGGTGGGGGGGGTGGGGTGGTTTTGGGTAAAGGAAAACATGAAAAGCTCTTCTGACTGGAAACATGGGTACATCAATTTCACTACACAACACTAAAGATACTTGAACTTTTTTTCCTCCATAGGCAGTCCTGTTTATGGGTATATGTCTTTCTAGATCTGGACAAGTACATTATTGGTCACCGGAAGAAACCTGGAAGTAAAAGTCCAAGCCTTAGGTAATCACACATCTTGACAGTAACCTGAAATGCCCTGTGTGACAAAGCCTCTCCTTTTGTGGGTTTAATACAGTATGTGGTCCCTTTCTTTTTTCCAGCACTCAGAGTCGGAAGAGCTGTTCAACTGACAGTCGCAGAGCTGCACCCTCGGACCTGAACCGCATGTCCGAATGGAGGAGGAAGAGCTGTCTACTGAAACCAGCCCTGGAGCAACAAAGCCTCGGGCCGGAGCAGGTGAAGCCGATCGACACAGAATGCTGGCTGTGCCTATGCAGGGTGACCCTAAGCTGAGTGCCCATAGACGGGGTCTCAGGTTTACCTGGTAATGACAGGTGGTAGTTGGATGCTGTACAGAGTACTGGTTACACTCAGGGAAGATATGGTCATGTTTACTGAATCTAGACACCTATCTCTATAATCAGGGGTGTAAAGAGTACTGAAAAATCCTATTCAAGTATAAGTACTGTTACTTCAAAAAAAAAATGTACTCAAAGAACAGTTAAAGTACATCTCCCAAAAACAACTTAAGCACAAGTAAAAGAGTAGTTTGTTTAAAAGTACTCAGAGTAGTGAGTATTTTTGAATGAAATTCTTTTTTTTCTTCATACAGTCAGTCACAAAGTACATCAGCTCAGAAATTGAAATTAACCCTCACTTTATTGTTTTTCAGAAAGAATAAAACACAAAATTGTTACTTTTTTAAAGTTTACTGAAAATTGTAAAAGCTCTTCTAATAAAATGCTTTCTGTACTTTCATACCTAAAATGAGCACCAGTCAAAAGTCATCATTAATCCACTTAACACCCATTTGTATGAACTTTGGGGGAAAAAAATAAAATAAATTGAAACGTATGTAAAACTTATGCACACCAACACAGAAATCAAGTGAATCTTAACCTTCCGGTTTAAAAAACGCGTTCTACAGGTTTGCAAACATTAATCTCCCACACAACCTCCATTGCTAGAACTGTAGAGTGTTGACAGTTTGGTGTTGGGGCACAAACTACGCAATCTCTGCGTTGTTGTACACTTCCACCCATAGTGCGGTTTAATATGATAAGCTACAGCCAGAGAACAAACTGTCCAATCACAGATAACCATTGATGAAAAGGGAAAAACGGGAACAAATCAGCAAGTTAGATGTAGCGAACACAGGTAGAGTGTAAAGAGGGGAGTAAAAGTACGCCAATTTAAAAGTACTTGATGAAGTACAATTCCAAAAAGAACTACTCAGTTACAATAACGAGAGTATTTCTTACTTTACAGCTCTGATAATCATCGCCATTTAACTCTGGTATAGCCTTATGGGCCTGGGACTATGTAAAGCGCTTTGTGATAGTGCTTCTTGTTAAAGGTATATATATATATATATATATATATATATAATTGAATTGAAAGTATAGACTAAACAGCCTGCACCTTACTTGCTGTGTTCTTCCTCTGTCTCTGAATGGTCTTACACTGAGTGCGGGTTGTGAACAGCTGAGTGATCAGTGAAATAGTGATTTGTTTCCTACAGTTTTGCGTAATGCTGTGCCAGTAATAGTGAGCCCTACCCTGTTTTCATGGTGTAGAATTCAGAATTTAGAAAGACATGCCCCATCATGAGGACATACCATACAGGGCAGGTGGTGACTAAGAGTTTGATAAGCAAAGGCACAATTCCCATTTCTGTGGCCTTCCTCTTAGGGAGCAGCAGAACCAGAGGTATTTCTCTGCAGAGGTGGGATCTACAGGCCCTGTGTCATGTCCTGTGTCTTGTCTGGGTGTCTCTGTGTTCTCCACTTTTCAACAGCACCCAGCTGGTGAGAAGTGGAGTGCCACCCCAAGCACTAAGACCAAGCCCAGAGCATCAGTCACAAACAAGTGAGATGCCCACCTGGCTGGGACCAGGGGTTGGGGTGGAGGGGTATTATCACCGTATGTTTTTGTAAATGTGACTTCCAGTAAATAATCTGCTAAAGTGATCTGAAATAGTACAATAAGACACCCTAAAGAAGAGTTAACACACAAGTCTTAGATTTCTAGTGGCTTTGGCATAACTGCTTGGATACCTGTTTTCCAGGCTCATTTATTCTGTTCCAGGTACAGTTACAGGCAGTTATGATGCTGCATGCTGCAAACGGCTAATGTGGTCTGAGACTATGTGTAGTGCTCTTGCACTAGTCCTAGTGGTTTGGACTCTTGGACTCCTGGGCTCTTGTTTATTTAGAGCTAACTGCCATCCTCCTTTCTGTCACTCCAGGGATAAGGAGGAGCCAGGAGAGAACAGGCTAGGTT
This sequence comes from Gymnarchus niloticus, assembly GCA_009936485.2. Taxonomy (NCBI): domain Eukaryota; kingdom Metazoa; phylum Chordata; class Actinopteri; order Osteoglossiformes; family Gymnarchidae; genus Gymnarchus; species Gymnarchus niloticus. Next base: position 14,086 of record JAACJT020000599.1, on the reverse strand, counting down.
GTGTGTCCAATGGGTTTGCAAAGCTCTCCCCGATGCTACCACCTCTACAGTATGCCAGGAAAGGTAATTGTTACACCACAAGCAGGAGACAAAAGAATGGTTTCAGTGGGAGAAGAGTGTGATTAAGAATCAATGATTTAGTCCTCATGACCTAATGTAATGTGTGTGTGTGTGTGTAGAGCCAACCGGTATCAGGTAGAATTGGCTTTAACATCAAATTGAGAACGGTCCATTTCATGTTGAGTCACCTTCCCACCACAGATACTCTGCAGGACTCTGGCTCATGCCGGGATTCATATGGGGAAACCTCCTCAGAGAGCTACAGCTCACCCTCCAGCCCACAGCATGATGGACAGGAAAGTCTAGACAGTGAGGATGAGAAGGACAAGGGTGAGCAGAACAGTCTTGTTCATATCCATCTGTCTATGTGCCATTTGGCCTTTGGGAAATGACGAGTGCTCTGGCAGTTCACCTCTGACCAGCAAGGCACAGATATACTTGTAAAATGCATTTTAAACCACTTGCTTGAAGTTTTTGCTTAAACCAAGCCAAGTGTCATTTCGGCCTTGATACGTCAACAACCTATGGAAGTAAACGCAGTAGCCTGGAAGAAGACACGGTGATTTCATTCTGTTGGAGCTGTTGTGGGTCATGAGTTTCATTGCCTTTGCTGTCAACAGACACAGACAGTCACTCAGATGACTATAGCAAGAGCAGAGTGGAAAACTTCCCCTCTTGCAAACGAATGACTGGAGCTGCCTTTACCACCTTGAACACCCTGGTCGCCAGCAAGCTGAAGGAGGAGCCATCCCACCTCAAGGATCCCCTCTGTAATTCTGCATTCCCCAAACTTTCTTTTGTTCACCCCCTGCCCTACCTGGTCCAGAACGGGGCGGTTGCTCTGGAGCCAGGGTCCGTCTCTCATGGGCCAGATGGGGAACCTGCCGTGAGGATCATTGGGGTGGGAGCAGTACCCTCAGGACATCGTGAGAATGTCTCCTGCACTGTGCTTTCTGGGGAGGTAGAGAAGCTACCAACCGAGCCTGCCACTCTGTCGTATGCCTTCGGCCCTCCCCTGGCAGGACTACAACAAGCCACTGGTCCAAGCCTTCAGGCACGTAACCAGCACTTCAAATCCCCTAGCCTTCAGGGCAGCTCAGAGACCTATGAGCTGACACAGCAGCCCCCCGTGGGCAGTGCTGGCATCGTACCCCAAGGCCCCAGCTTCATGTCAGCATTGCCACAGACCTACCCTAATACTGAACCCACCTTGGGGTCTGGCCTGCCCCACCCTCACACCAAGCCCCCCAGCCTCTCTTTGTCCACTGGCCTGGCCACCTCCTACAGCTTACCTGTACCTACTTCTGTCATGCCTTCTGTGGGGGCCGTGGCCACCCCTGCGGTTAGCCAGGTTCAGGTTGTCTCACCTGTAATCCCTACACACACCCCTGGCCCCGCCCCCAGCTCAAGCCCCGCCCTCACCCACAGCACAGCACAGAGCGACAGCACCTCCAGCGGTACCTGCCAACCTCCTCAGCAGATGGGCTGTGGAACATGTGGTTGCTGTGGCAGCTGTGGAAGCAATCATGCCCCCAACTACTACTTCCCACCCCACATGCCCCGGCAAGTTCTCAGCATGCATCACGTCTTCCACCTCACATCGCTGCCCCATCAGAGTAATGGCACCACCCAGCTGCCGTTCTTCCCAAGATCTCCCTACGGCGGCGGACCCCTGCTGCATTCACATTCCGACCACGTGCTGAGCACTCAGGTGGGCTACGGCGTGCAGCACGTGGCCACCTTCAACCACTTCTACCAGCCGGTCTTTCCCCTGGTCGGCATGATGCCCGGCAACACCACGGGAGCCGGGACAAAGAACGGTAGCAACATCTCCTGCTACAACTGTGGGCTCAGCGGACACTATGCACAGGACTGCAAGCGGCCCTCCACTGATGCGACCCAGCAAGGTACTGCTACCCTGTATGGGTGTGTGCTGTACTGCCATTTCGTTGCATATGTAAAGGAAGCTGTTTGAAGGTATATTCCCCTCTCCTCTTTCCTCTCAAGAGATTGCCTGCAAGGCTAGATAACAAAGTAAATAGTCATATGAATGTGATGAACCTATTGTGAACCCAGTGGCTCATGGGTAGCATGGTCTCTTCACACCTCCAGGGTTGAAAAGCTTGATAGCTGCCCATCAGTACAGAAAATTAAGAAATGTAGTTTAGATAGATGAGTGCCTCTAAATTGCCTGGAGTGTGTGTGTGTGTATGGCTCATAATAGACAGTAGCCAGTGCTTCCTCTGAGAGGTTCATTGTCACCATATTCTGGATTGAGTGGTTACAGAAGGTGGAAGGGTTATGACGAAAGTAAAACACTCGAACCCCTCCCTGTCAGGCTGTCATACAGGTGTGAAATTAGGCATTTTCTTTTAACTTCTCTGAGCCCCACATTTCCCCCTGCATGTCTTCCCAGGTGGCTTCAGGCTGAAGTATATTGGTGCTCGGTCCTCAGAAGCGATTGACAAAGCTGACTGAAATCGCCGAAGACCGCTACGTCTGTCATTTCCCAGAGACGCTTTTGTAACACGTGTTAGTTTCCTTTTCTGTGTTTGTTTCACCTTTTAAAATGCGCTTTGAGGACCTGGCAATCCTGAATCCTTTGTGCCTGATACTTCATCATAACAAGTGAGCGAGTTTCCACAGAAGCCACCACCCAGTAGACTCAAGTATTTTGCACTGAAGACTGGTAAGAGACACCGGCTCATGTTTACGAACTTTCTGTAGTTGTAAAACCATATCTCCTAGGACTACAAAGGCTGGCTTATGACCTGAGCTTAACCACAAGGGGGATCTTTAAGGGATAATTGAACTGCATGTATTATAAGACTGTTACCTGACAGTATATTTATTCCTCCTTATTTCATTTGTCACAAACCAAGGACATCAAACAAATGGAAAAAGCCTGCAAATGTGTAAACCTGGGATTGTTTTTAATATTTTTTATAGTAGTGTTCTGAGTGTATAGCATATTTTAATTGCATAAATTTAAAGGATTTTGCTTGAAGCATTGCCACTTGATTTTAATCTTGATATAATGTGAAGCTCATCTTTCGTCAATCATATCATTGTTCTAATGCTGCTCTCCCTTTGTTTATAATATATACTTTTAAAATTCTGAACCTTTGCACATGCACTACTGCTGCCAGGAGTTGAAGTCCCCAAGTGCACTGATGCAATCTTAAGATGACCAGAGCCAATGATTAAATTCTACAGTACTGTTGCATTCTGCTGCTGTCCCTGCAGAATCTTTTATGCACTGCAGTTTTTGGCCAGCAGATAGACCCACTGCTCAGCCTGCATACCAGTTGTGCTGGGTGCAGAAAGAAGCAGCACAGAGGGGCGTACATGGGAAGAAAGATTGACATGCAGAAAGAAGCAGCACGGAGGGGCGTACGTGGGAAGAAAGATTGACGCGCAGAAAGAAGCAGCACGGAGGGGCGTACGTGGGAAGAAAGATTGACGTGCCTGTACTAGCTATGATGGAAGATGCTTTATTTTCCCTTTCACTTTTAAGTTTTCTCCTCAAGCAGCAATGATACCGTATTCAGTATTCTTGCATGTATATGTATGAGGACACATACATGCTATGCATATTTCCATATTTGAATAAGATGGACAGTTGTTAAAGCTTTAATGAGTTTGATTATAATTTTTAGGAAGACTACAGCATTGGTAGCTATTCCAAACTGATCATTTCTCCTACAAGTACTTTTTCACAAATGGCTTTGTCTTGACATTTTGTCTCTCTCTGGTTGTGCAAAGCTATGAGCATGTCCACTCACATACTAGAATGAAGGTAGAACTCTCTTCAATATCGAAGATTAATTTTTTAACAGCCTGAAAACGCTGAAATGGGTTTTGATCTATTGGTGCCACAGCAGCTCAAAGCCTGCCTGCTTATACTGAAGGAAGTAGGGATGTACAGTTCTTAAATAAAATGTCATGGAATTAATTTTTATATTTGTATACAGATATAATGTTAAACACAACAACCACTTAAGCTGGATGTGGGACTTTTAATTAAAAAGCTGCCAGTTGTATATGTAGAGGTTTTATGGCTTAAAATGCTGTACTGTGTATAAGGAGGTATATTGTATGTTTACGGTATTCTTTGATATCTAAATGTTCTGTACTTGAAAGGTCAAATATATTTCTAGAATGAATCTGGATTTTATGCAAATCATTAATGTTTGTTTCCTTTAAATTAACAGCAATAAATACAAAAAGCTGTCCTTTTCTCAGCTGCTCACATACCGTTAAGTTTGGCTTCAGGTTCCACTGCTCATGCTTCAGAACGGTGATGTTAAAGCCCCTTACATCCTCTGGTCAGTAAGGCGCACGCAAAAAACCAAGCATGTCTTATAAAAGCCCTTTAAACACATTCCTCATCTACAGGTTGTACGACTTTTTTCGCAAGAATAAAATAAAGTCACACATCGTTCGGCACCTTTCATTTGTGGCTCTTCTTGGTTGAAGGAACACAAGGTGGGAGTATTTTTTATTTATTTAATTACAATTAAATTCACTCAAAACACAATTTCAAAATAAAATCAAATATCTATGCAATATTAAAACAACAGACCCTCTCTTATCTGTTAACACCTCTTAAAAAGAAAATATCAATTTAAGTAATTAAAATCAACAATCAATTGTAACAATTACAATAATAAGAATAATAATCTCAATAATAACACAATGGTTAAAAAAGGGATCGCTTCACAGCATAATGCAGTTTAGTGATGGGAATTTCGGATCATTTGGCTCCCAGATGGCTCTTCATTTTACCACTCCTGCCTCAGCCAAATTAAGCGCTGTTTTAACCCATGATTGATATGCGTACTAAACCTTAGAATTTCCTTAATAACATAATTTTACATTATGGTTTGTATAAAGAGATTAAATGTAAAAACATCACACACTATTTCATGTGTACTGAACATTTTATTTTATAAGTGGAAAATCTGTTTTTGTCTTTGATCTATCAATAACAGTAAAATAACATAAAAAAATGTAAATATATTACAATGTGAAAAACAGCAGCATCCAACTGTCTTAGTTTTATCTATCAACTTCCTAACGGTGTCCCTGTAGGCCGCGCACCCCCGCCCCGCCCTGCTTTTAACCTGATGGTATGAACCGTGTCTGACTCATCACGTGATTGGTGGCACGGCACGCACCCCCGCCCCGCCCTACTTTGAACCTGATGGTATGAGCCGTGGCTGACTCATCACGTGATTGGTGGCACGCACGCCATTAACACAACATTCGTTCACAGTCAGTGTATGCATGGCGTTCTTGCTCGTGCTGTGGAGATATTTTGTTGTGTAATAAATTAAAATAATAATGGCTGTCGGTTAGGAGCCGGCTGTATAGAACGGCTCGTTCGCGACCGACACATCACTAGTGCAGTTCCATCTTTAAAACCGCAGCAACAGGTAAAATGTCAGTGCATTCTGAAAAAGATTGTAAACGCATAAAGCACTCCCCGGGCTTTCAATGAAAGGGAGTCAGCCCGGCCGCGCGGTCCCATGGGGGGTTTAGGCGGAGAATTCATTCACGTGCAGCGCGGGAAATGAAGCTGGTCGTCTCTCTCGCAGTGGATGGCGCGTTTGCGTGTCTTTCGTTCTGATTGTCCTCAGTCGGGACCCGTATTCCAACGCGGAAGAAGGCGAGATGATCGTTTTGGGGGTGTGTCGAGCTGTAAGTATATGTATATTTTTATAGCTTCGGGTGTGTCGAGCTCTACAAATCGATATATATTTACGGCTCCCAGTTCCGTCAGGGTTTGCAGTCGGAAGCGTTGGAGTCTTTTGTAGATCTCGATTCAGCCGACTTACCTGGCATTTAAGCGGACTTTGACAGCCCTGTAGGTTTTGATGTGCCGTTCGTGAAAGTTGGCGTCACTCTTTGCGATTCTTCCGATCGTTAATGCTTCGGTTAGCGGTGTTAATCTGATGGGTTAAAAAGGGTAAAACACGAAAAGATGAGAAAAGCAGGAAGAGTGCCTCACCCCCGTATTACTTCGTGAGTTAGGTGCCCAGCTGGCTGAAATCTGCTGAATACGCGAATCAATGCTGAATCCGTGCTCTGAAATTTCTCCTTCCAGAAACATCGCCATGGAGTCCCTGTGTGCTGCCAGCACTCGATTCTCCCTGGATCTCTTCACGAAGATCTGCGGCAGTAACAAGGACAACAACATCGTCTTCTCGCCCCTCAGCCTCCATTCCACCCTGGCTATGGTGTTATTGGGGGCTCGGGGTGACACGGCTGCTCAGATGGCCCAGGTTTGTGCACAGAAGGCGACATCCGCTCTGGTATCCAAACGTGGTTCTCCTTTTAGTTAACTTCAAAAAAAAAAGACAAGACAAGACAAGACCACCCTCCCAGGTCCCCCCTTTTTCCTTTTCTAGCAATAAAACCTTTGCTTTTGATGCCACCATCCCTGCTTTTACCAGGCAGAGTATTACATGGATGTAACTTTCCTAAGTGTGTTTTGCCTTTTTAAAATATCACTTTGCATTTTGTCTTGACAGTTCCAGGTGTGTTAGGTCCAAATGATTTTTTTGAAGATCTGTATCAGGGGTACAGCTACGGGTGTTTCCCTGTACATTTAGCTGCTTTTCTCAAACTTTCCACCATGGGTACCACCCTTGATGAGCTGGGCTCTAAAGGGAGTTGTCATGCATTGTTGACTTGTGGGTATGCAGCCCTGTGCCTCGGGCAGATAGGTGTGGCACAGGCTGTTTGCTTATGTCACTTTCGCCCTTGTATTTCGTAATGAACTATGGGTTCATGCCTATAAAAAGTACGTTCGGGTGTCAGCTGGGTTTGGCCGTTCCTGCAATTTAAAATTGAATTCATTGAACATGTGCCTGTATTAATGACTAAAGGACATCTGCAGTGACTTGCTATTGAATTGTGCCGTCAGCCAGTGACTGTTCTGTGTTGAAAGCTGACCGTCTTTCATGAGAATTTATATATTTATTCTTTAACTTTGTTGAAAAGCCACAGTTAACAACTTGATGCACATATCTGAAGGTTAACTGTAACGTAGATTACTGTAACAGCGGGAATGAATTGAGTCCTCAGTATTTACAGAAGTTATATTGCAAATTTACAATGCCAGGCACTTCGCTTTACCAAAGCAGAGAAACCAAAAGCTGGAATGCTTCAGCAAGTACAAAAGCTTCAACTTCCAGTGGGCATGAAGAAAGAGGTAACATTTTCCAAAAACCCCTGCTAACAAACGGGAAGGAGGTGGTTTGGTTCAAAACACGGTGGCACTCATTCGGATTTGGGATATGTGGGAAGTGTGTAGACACTGTGCTTTAACTAACATTTAGAGGTGGATATTACGATGGCTTCCAAAAGACTTGCCTTCTTCCATCCTTAAATGCAGGAGATATTTTCTAAATACCTAAATGTTTTGACAAAATTTGAGACCTATTCACACACACAGAGGAGCCATTGTAAAATAATAGGGTCCTTGCATTTGGCAAAGTTTAATTGTGCATTCAAGTCTCCCCCCCTCCCCCCCCCCCCAGAAAATGCAAACTGAACTTTTCTTTATGAATTGCAGGCTGTTCTCTGTGGTAAAGATTGCATAGGGCTACTGCTAACCATGAGCGGAAACCCTAACTTAACCATATACGTGTCCTGCTGTGTTTTGGTCTCTCTCATATATGGGGGCATATTGCTGGGTGTATACACAGCAGTGTTCAGATCCCATGTGTAACGCAGATAAGCAAATATCATTATGGGGTGTCTAAATATAATGCATGTTAAAAGGTGATGTTATGGTAATGGTTTTTCCTCCCACCTAATTATTCACTTCGGGGATGCCTGGGGTTTTTAAATTAGGTATCCCAACCTGGAAAATCACACATGCCCATTTGTTGTCTGCCTGCAGTCTCTGCATTTTCATGAAGCTGAAGAAGCTGTCCATGTTGGATTTGAGCAATTTTTCTCTATGCTTAACAAACATGGAGTCCAGTATTCGCTGAGCCTTGCCAACCGCTTGTATGGAGAGAAGTCTTACCAGTTTGTTGAGGTAAGTTTCTGGGTTTTTTTTTTTTTCTTTACGCCCCACCCCTGTTACTGTCTACATTGTATAGATGTAACCTTAACTGGATTGCATAAGCATTCAGGGAAAGTCGGTGATGCACGTTGTTCATCTGTCCTGGTCAGGGTTGTTGGGGGACATGGAGCCTATCCCCGACAGGACAGAGCACAAGGCGTATACACAACAAATTCAGTGACACAGATTAGCCCATTTGCAGGTCTTTGGACTGTGTTGGTAAACCCACACAGCATGGAGAGAACATGCACACACTTCCACTCCAGGTTGGGGTGGGATTCAGACTTCTGAACCTGGAGATGAGGCTACCTAATCAGCCATAATGTGCACCAAGTCACGTAGTTTTTAATGCAAATTAAATGCAAATGCAAATTCACTTTCATACTGTTTTCATGCTTTTTCCTTTTTCTGCCAAAGATAAAGGTTTCACAGTTGTGAAAGAAAATAGTCATTTCCTATCTCTTATGACCCTACAGAAATTCCTTGCCGACTGCAAGAAGTTCTACAAGGCTGAGCTGGAGCCTGTTGACTTTAATTGTCATGCTGAGGCAGCCAGGGTGAACATTAACACTTGGGTGGAGAAGCAGACAAAAGGTGCCTCTGTGGTTTACAGCTGACTTATCAGTGACTGATCTTTACTGATATTTGTTAATGTCAGAAAGCTTTTAAAGTTGGGGAAGGGCAAGGTCTGTATTGTCCTTTCAGATTATTGAGGTTGATGGATAAATGAACTTTCTTCTGGGCCCGGTCAACAGCAAAGTTAGGTTTTCACATTCTTAAAAATATCCAGCCAAACACTGAAACAGGAGACCACTGTCTTGATTCTCTTTTCTCTAACTTTGATCATTTGTACACTCTGTGGTTGTTTGATGTGCTTGTGAATTTGGTGAATGTATGACGCTTTAACCTTGTGCATTTGGTGGCCTGGTTATTTCTGTGAGTACTTTGTACATATTTGTAAATATAGGACACTGCATATAGCTGGAAAGTAGGGAGTACAGTGTCAATTGTTTCAGCTCTTCATTTTTGTTTTTCTCCTGGGTTAAGATAGAAAAGGAGTTAGGGGAGTTTTGTATTTTCATGCTTTCTTTTGGTTATGTTGGGTAGATTTTTGTTTTGGTCTAGTTGCCTCCAGGATTTGTCCTCGGGCAATAGAATCAAGAGACATAACCCTATACTGGTCTCACTCCGTTTTGTTTATCCTGACCCCTGACTGGGACATAAAACAAAACTGGGTATAATGTTTGTTTCTTTTTTTAAACATTACGCAAATAAAACCATTTTAATGTCATTGAATAGTATAATGCAGTCATGGCAAAGCTTATCGCTGTTCCCCCCTCCATCTTCCTTTCTTAGAAAAAATAAAGAACTTGTTGGCTCCAGGGGTCCTGGACTCCATGACCAGACTTGTGCTCGTAAATGCCGTCTACTTCAAGGGTAAATGGCAGAAAAAATTTGATTCCAAAAACACGAGGGAAATGCCCTTTCACATAAGCAAGGTAAATATGGTGGTGCGCAGCACCCACTGTAATTCTGTATTTGTGTAAAAGTCTTAATGCTCTTTCACTCTGTGCTTTTGCGTTTAGATTAATCCAGTCTCGTGCCTTCGCTCTATTACTCTAGAGTAAGAGTGTGCCAGTGAAGATGATGGAACAAAAAGCCAGGTTTGGTTTGGCCTTCATTGACGAGGCAAATTGTCAAGTTCTGGAGATGCCCTATGTTGGTGATGAGCTGAGCATGTTCATCATGCTGCCAAGTCAGGGTCATGGCCTGGAGTGGGTAAGACCGGATGGGATAAGTTGCTCTATTTGAAACCCTCATGACGTGCAGCAGCCGCTCAATCAGAATTGGAAGCATGGCCGTAAACCTCAAAGCTCATACCTCCTAGATAATAGCTTGATGTCTGTGATTCCTTTTTTTTATTCTGCCACCTGCTGGTTGATTTGAGTACAGTCAGTATTTAGAGTCATGACGCCGTGAATTAGTTTCTGAATAAGAGGAGTCTTTTATTCTGAGTTTTTATTCCAGACTACAGTTTGAATATTTTCTTAGACTACAAGGCTCAGTGTACAATCTCTAAGTAGCATACTTTGTACATTATAACCATATCATAAAACCTCTGACCAATATTTTGGAAGCAATGTGAAATGTTTGTGAAATGTTTCAAATATTTGTAAACTATGCTAGTCAGCATTCAGCTTACTTTATGATGTAAATGGGTTGCACTTACACAAACCATTATTTATTTATGGTGATGTGACCAAAAACCAGATATTTCTCAGGACTCCACATGCCTTGTTTTGATTATGTTAGAAGGATAGAGTAAAAAAAAATACCACTGCACCATTTTATAGATTAACGTTAGAAGTGTCCCTTGTTTTTTTTTTTTCCTCCCAAAGCTGGAAAAGAACCTCACGTATGATAAATTAATGGAGTGGACAGCAGCCAAAGCGCTGAGCGTTGAGGAGGTGGTGGTGACCCTGCCAAGGTTCAAATTGGAGGAGACGTACGACATGAAGCAGATCCTGAGTAGCATGGGGATTGTCGATGCCTTTGACAAGCAGAAGTCTGACTTCTCTGCCATGTCACCCAATAACGACCTGGTGCTCTCCAAAGTGGTGCACAAGGTCTTCATGGAGGTAAACGAGGAAGGCACAGAGGCAGCCGCTGCGACCGCGGCCATCATGATGACACGCTGCTTGATGGTTCCTGCAACCTTCACTGCGGATCACCCCTTCCTGTTCTTCATCAGGCACAATCCCACCAAAATCATCCTCTTCCATGGCCGCTTTAGCTCCCCCTAAGGCTTTCTCAGTGGTGTATGTGATTCAAATTCGGAATGAAAACAAACCAACAATAAAGAACGTGTGTGTGCCTTGCTAGTTTTTCAACGATTGGCCTTTGAGTGTATTTGACATAAGACCAAAGACTGAAAACAACAGAGTAACAATAAAAATCAATAATGAACAGAAGCCTACTTCATTTCATGTGAATTGTGGAAATGGGGTGGTTTCGGTACCCTACTTTACAATGTCTACATACTGCATGCGTGTGATTGTAAGTTTGCGAGTGGTCACACTCTTAGTACATCGTGTGGCCTTGGAAAATTTGCGTGCACTGAACTCGTGGTGAATAAAAGACATTCTGCTTTGAAGCTGTCAAGGCAACACTTCGCCTCAGGTTTTTGCTGCCTACAGGAGCTTGTCTTACATTCCAAATGTATGAGAATTATGCTCTCCAGCCTTCTGAAGGCCTTAGTTAGTCTGGTCTTCAAACAACTCTTAGAAGGTAGATCTAAAATCCCAGGTGACTTAAATGAGACCTTAAAACCAACCTTCAAAAATGTTCATTGTAGCACCAAAGCTGTTTATAGTCCAAAAAAGCCAAAGCCACAAAAATGGGAACTCAGTATTTGTGACAAGTGCATTATAAATAAAACTGAATTCAATATAAGGAATGTGTGGGAAAGATTTTTTTTTTCCTGTTTGTGAGGTTTCCAAGCCATAGACTAAAAGTGTCATAATTTGAAGTTCTCATATTTATATCTTTTTCCTTGATACTTTGTTCCCTTCAACAGAACTGAAATCTTTATAAAATTGATTGAACTGGTTAAAAAGAACATTGTTCTTTAAGTTATGAAACCTGTCCTGCTGCTTCTTCAGAGGGCTAAAGTATTTGAATTCTGCACCACCATTTGTAAATGTGAAACATGTAGCCTCTCTCTGGATCAAGGAAGTGATTTTTACCAAAATAAGTGGCACTGGTTTATCCGATGTGTCATTTATGTTGATTGACATCTTAATGACCATTAAACTGCTTATTTTAACCATATTTAAGATTCATTCCTGGTAATATCCTTCGGTTTTTGTGACACTATAAAAGGCCCAGTAGTGGCACCATTTGGGTTTTGGAATTTTTCCTTTAAGAATAGATTTCATTGGTTTTATTGATAAGGGTCTTATTATTGGTTATTTTAGGCTACTTTATGCACAAGGTAGTGTTAATTTTGTCTGGGTTAAGGTGAAGGATTCGGTGACACTTTGTGGGCTGAGTTATTGTTGCTTTCTTGTTTTGTACCTGCTCACCCACTTCTCCCCCGCCTGACCCACTTTCTCTGGAGGTTCCACTAGCTTATCTGGCTATGAAAGAACCTCTTGTTTGCCTTCCTGTGTTCTCCCTCCTGGCTGCTGACTCGCCATCTATCTGAGCCACTAAACCTGCTGGTTCATATTTTATTTAATTTTTTTTTTTTGATGGGTAAGACGTAGTGAGATTGCATCTTAAGGTTTTTCACTCTTTTCTGTGTGTTGCTAATTATCACAAAATGGTAACACAATGAGCAGCAATGACAATGTGCGCTTCATCTTCAGTGATAACTAGCAACAAATGGAGAAATAAGAAGCAACATCACGTCTTAGCCATTAAAAAACGTAATCTTTAAAAGATAAATAATCAAGGCTGAGAATATGCTGATTGACACAGGATATAATGATGGAAATCTTAGCATGATTAAATAAGATTGGGGTTCACTTATTAAAAGCAGGAATTGGTTGGAATGAAAACCTGCACCCAATGTGCAGGGGGGCAGGACCAGGACTGATAACCACTGAGAATCAAATCAAGTACTGCTTAAGGGTGAAGTTAACCAATATAAGAATCCATAAGAAATTTTATCTTATGATTTCCTTAACCATCCCGATCAATGTAATCTCCATCTGAAATACATTTTTTACTACATTTATTATGGTGCTTTCATGAAACGTGTTTTCTGTTAAAAAGGGGGGTATGCAAAAGTTCAATAGAATTACTGCTAAAGGGCCAAGTTAGCTAAAATAAGAATGGAAAAGACATTTTATCCAGTTATTTCCTTGGCCATTTTCATTTCCCTGTTTTATATATCATTTGTTAGAAATGCTGCTGTATAAAAATGGTTTTAATAATCAGCACTTTATTCGTCCCCACAGTTTGCAGTTTTCTCATCTCACTCTCTGAGTCAGAGCAATTGAGGCTAATTGCCTCACTCAAGGGTCCAATAACAATATAGGCACTCTTGCTGGCCGCTAGACTCAAACCTGGGTCTTTCTGATCACGAGCACAGACACCAAACCCACAGAGCCACATGACTGCCCTTATGTGTGTTTGCTTATTTTTTTGTATGAAACCCTTTGGTAGCCGTATTGCAATCTCTATATCCACTTAAGGCCTTTTGTTGCAAATGTGTTTCAGCAACAAGACACACTTGCAAAGTGGTAGGAGGAGACTCCACCTAACCCCCCCCCCAAGTGCTGTTAACGAGGGCTTGTCATAGAATATAAATGCTGGTGAGCCAGTGTGGAAGCCTTTTGCCTCCCTTAAAGAGGAAATTCACTGAGAATGCTTTGAGTCTATGCTGCTGGAGTGGGGGTACCTGAGGTTACTGATGGTACTGTGAAGCACCTTCCTATGTAAGCCTGAGCTGTATTGTTACTGAAGGTAGGGTCTCTGTGCAGATGGAGATGTGTGGGCTTGCGGTGTGTGAATGTCCTCCTGTGATGTGGTGGCCTGTAGGAAGGTTGTTGCTGAGGCAGGAACTGTATTGTGTGCCTGCTAAAGGCACCTGTATTTGGAATGTAGGGGCTGACTGTCATTTGAATGCTCCCCAGTGTGTGAGCTGTTTGAAGGTGGAGCAATGGCTTGTCCGTTAATGGTAATGTAAAAGTGATGAAGGTGGTGTGTGGTGATGGCATGGAAGGCTTTGCTGGCTGGACTGTAAGTAAAGGTGAGGCTAGACTTGTTGACTAGTGTTGCTGTCTGTAAAAGTAGTGTGGTGGAAAAACAGTCAACTCGGAGTCTAGAGACAGCAAATACCTTTATTACCTAGGTTATTCAATGCACAGAATAAGCCGAGACAAGAGGAGTCCCCCCTCGACACCCTCAAGTCTGACTAACTGTTTCTAAGGCAAGCTT
>JAACJT020000598.1:7666-18732 GCA_009936485.2 Gymnarchus niloticus | reverse complement strand
ACCTTTGGCTTACTCTCTGGGGACTGTGGGCCCGGGACTATGTAAAGCACTTTGTGACAGTGCTTCTTGTTAAAGGCGCAATATAAATAAAATTGAATTGAATATTTTTATTATGCGTCTAAAAGACAATGATGTGCACGATGGAAACTGTCTTTTAATATTGCTGCCAAATATTAAGTCTGACTGAAAACCATAATCAAATAATCTAGGCAGAATACAAGGGCTAAAGCACAAATGCACACCTACTCACAGAGAAACCTTCACCTTGTCGTCTAACCAGCCCCAGTCTGCACAGGATGCTACCTACACCTTTTCACGTTACAATCTTGTGCAGAGATCCCCAGATTCTCTCTAAACACTTCCAGATTCCAATTCTCATCATCCCCACTGGTTACACTTGAAAGTAATCTTCTCTACCTGTCCCCACAAAGACAGAAGTAGGAATTGCAGTTAGCAGCAGAGATAGCGTCTACTGACAGCCATTGAAATTGACCCGCTGGAGATCTACTCACCAGGTACCACTGCTGGCTGAATTCGGGGTCCGACGGCTCGACAGTGTAAATGTCCCTCTTCTTGCGACGCTTCGCCACCTGCTGCTCTGCCCATAGCACCTGGAGAGGCCCATTGCGAGAATGAAGGCCCGTGCTCCACCACCGCACATCTGTAACCTGATCACACTGCAGCTCGACAGCCAGCAGACCAACCCAACCAAGAAAGGACCTGTTAAATCCACGGGCAAGACAGTTCAGAAACCTTTCGAGCAACAGTTTCCGTGACAACCCCGCAATGCTGATGCCATGCGTTGTTCACAAACCCCGTTACCGTGAGTGTGATTATAAGCATGGATGAAATCACTGGAGGACCAACCTGCGATTTATTTCCTAAAATGCTGGAAAATAATAAATACTCAGGCCTTGGAAAAATGGCAGACTAAAACGAACGTGTGCAAACCTGATCCTGCCTTTACCCTCTCAGACACCAGGGAGGGCTTTGGCCCATTAGCCCAGTCTTCTCGTCTGGCAGGCCTCTGATCTCTAACATACACAATTATCTCCCTGGCAGCCGGAGATGGGTTCAGCTGCCAGAGCCAGGCGCCTCCCGGGCTCAATCATACAGCCAGCAGGCACCCTGAAAGCACACCATCATCTCCAAGCCCACGAGCTGTAAACAAAATCAAGCCGCTTCCATTCACTGACTGGGGGCCTATTAATATTAACACGTGGCTGTGGACCAGAGAACACGAGTTTTTATCCAAATGTCTGCAGCCTCTTGATATAGTCATGACTGGCTCTGTGGGGCAGCCGCCACCAGATATATCCCATCAGAAGCTGTGGGGCGTGAGATTAAGCGTAGGGCAAGTCTGGCACTGGCTTCGGAGAAGTGCGGTTCTTGGTAACTCCATCTGCAGGGAGATGGTGCTCAGCAGTACGAGACGCTGACTGGGAGGTGCGCGCACACACACACACACACACACGTTTTTTCAAAAAGCTTCATTTATTGACTATCAACCGAAATGGTTGCCTTATTTTCATGTCGGAGTGGTCAGACACAGAGAGAAAAGCAAAAGAAAATTTGGTCCGCAGCAACAGAGAGAAACTGACAGCCTTTCTGAAAGGCAGAATAGCCTTCGATTTTGAACAGAGATGGCAAAGTTATTACTTTTTATATTAAAGCTTGCCACACAGAGAGTTCCTAGGAATGCATCAAAGAGAATGGAGACAGCGGAGATTAGTGGATAAGATCTCCATTGCGAACACGCCGGAAGAGCAGCTTCTCTCCTCCACAAAGCACGTTCTGCACTCTGAGGCTGCTGATGGTGGCTGATAAGACATCATGTGAAGAAATAACAAGCGTCTACCCTACCCTGCCCTTCCCCGCAACAACAGAAAACACGTCACGCCCACGTAACAAACTGGCTTCAGACACCACACCCAGCCCAGCAGACCGGTTCATCTCTGTGGGAGGCCCCACTCCCCCAGTGTCTGTGGAAAGGACAATGTTCTGCTGAAGGTAGCACATCAGTCAAGGCCAGAAGAAGCCCGAATGTCTGACCACAGGGACAAGATGGCAGGGGAGCCAGTAGGAGATGTCTGAGGCTCAGCCCTTCACCTGAGTGATCAACCATGTTCATAGCTGAGCCCACTCTCAACCTCTTCTAGTACACAGCTCATCACCTACAGGGTTATCCCCATACTAGAAGAAAGCCAACCCTAAGTACATAATCGGATTATCTCTACACTAGAAGGGGGCTACAAGTTAGCTGGCCACCAGTGTGTGGGCATCTCCACTGTAGAACAGCACCGCCCACCCCACCTTGTCCTGGATGCAAACGGAGGCCCGGCAGCCCGGAGCATAACCATGAACCGTGACGGCATCCAACTGCTTCTCACTATCACCCTGCCAGCCTCCCATCAAGTAACATATGAAACCAGCCAGACTGTTTACTTACCATACATTGAGCTGCTAATAAACAGATCTATAAAATCGCCCTGACTGGGGATTAAGGGACGTGGTGGGAGCAGGAGGGTGGCCTTTGGTGGTAGAGTGCCCTTACCTATAGGGTCCTGGCTCAAAGTAACAGACAGGAGGACAAAGGATTGAGCTGCAATGCTGCGGTAAGCGACTTTACCCAGCATCTTCAATATGTGACCTTGGTACATTTCTCAGGTACAAGGTACCTGCAAGTCCACAGGGAATCTTGTGGAAATTTATGAAGCTATTTAGACCTTGACAGGGCAGCTCGACGCAATATGATTACCCGCATTTCCCCAGAAGCCCCCGAGCGTACCTGAGGCTCCTTATGCAGTCTGACGTGCACCCCCCGGTGGCTTGACAGAGAACGCTTCACCACTGCTCGGTGCTGGAAATGGTAATAATCCCCGAATACCTGCAGAGACAAAACACACACCCATCCAATAACGGCCACGCCATGCCAGGACTCTCGTGTCGGACAATGGTAACGTTGCCTACCAATGCCAGAGCAATGGCTGCTGGTGTAATGTTGCCAAGCAACCACATCATAATGCAGGTGCCGGAACGGCACTGCTGACAAAATCCCAGTGGGAAACTGTTAAAAATCAAGCCCAGGTGAGCAAACCCACAGTCCACACTGGCTGGGAGATGCTGGGATATCTGCAGTGCCATGACACCCCCGAGTTAACAGATGACTACAGCAGCCTTCCAGGGGGCACGGCATCAATCTGGGCCAACAGCTTGTGAGACTTCAGCACTGCCGGGTGCACGACTGACCAAAAATGCTTCCAAAACTCAGTGCTGTCAGCCGGAAAGTGCTTCCTGCACCGGTCTAGTGTCAGCGGTGCAAGTTTGGCGTTACGCGGGGTTTTCATAATCCACCCCCTGCTATTCCCACGACTTCCTCATCCCGCCAAACCCTGGCAAATACAGGATGAACGTGAACTGCACTGAACTGGAGCTCTAGTACAAAAAGAATGATTCAGTGAGGGTCATGGGTCGATCCCTAATCATACCATGACGAAGACATCCTCCAGGGACCCTCACAGATAGCCTTAGTGGTCAGTGGGGATGGGGTGGGGGGGGCTTGTCCGCCAGCCTTTTACGGTTTGCTGTGAGTCAGAATGAGCAGTTCTCCTCTGTGCACAGCTGTAAGATTCTTCTGGGAAATTCAGTGAGTCAACAGCAGCACATTAGATCATCCTCACCATCAGTTACTGGAAAGTGGCAACTTGTATCTGAGTAATAACTGAACAAAGAGGGGGACACCCCCCCAACAATCAACACATAAGCGGGGAACCTCCAGGACGAAGACAGGCTACCTATGTCGACAAAATAAGGTCATCATCCTAAGAAAATTAATGGGCTGCTTTCCGCCTAAATATCTTTCAGAAGATGATAATCGGGCACCTGAGCCGAGACAGCACTGGGCTGGGTATGTCGCTTTGTGCACAGAGCAGATGGAAGCCAGCATCAGTTCATGAAGTCTCTGGCTGGTGGGTAGAAGATGAAGGTTTAAACACCGTAATGAGGTGAGAATGGGTCTCTGGCCTCGTAAAGCGTTCAGACCGCTTGCTCTACCAAGCATAGGGGGACACGGAGAGCAGGAAGAGCCGGTCTGCAGGACACGCGGGCTGTGGCACATGCCAGGGCAGACACATGATCTCCTTCATGGTCACAGGGCCAGATGCCTGGCTACATGTGCAGGTTTGAGTCACGCAGCCGACGCGTGGCATCGCCGTCGATTTCCAGAGCTTAACCCTCATTAGCGCCAGTCCACCGGTGCATAATCTCATGTGTTCCAGGTGAAGCTGATTAAACTTTTGAAGCCTGAGCTCTTTCTCCCTCTGCTCGATGTGAGTATAAGTAAGCCAGCAAAGCAGACGGCATCGATTGAGCTCGACAGAATCCTGCTGTATCCTGAACAGCACGTGGGAGGCCAGGGAAACAGAGACTGGCAGATTCGAGTTCCTGGTGACAGCTCCGGCTGTCACTCCCCACAAGATCATTTTAATAGCATTAAGAGTCAAAAAACAGGAGACGCAGAGGCAGGAATGAAGCGGTAAGTCTAGAGCACCCATGAGCTTTTCGGGTGAGGAGAAACGGCTTGAAAGCCACACAAATAGGACACGGACACCCCTCTGTGACCTCATTTTTCACCTGCCCTCATGACAAATCAGATGAGGGAGGCAAACCTTTACTGAAAGTCAGGGGTGTCTAAAGAATTCTGGTGACAAGGCCAGGAAAAAAATAAATCAGTGTGCAAGCACAGATGCACAGATGCACTCTCATCCTGAGAACATCCCACCAAGAATTCTTGTATCGTCAACCACAGACACCCCCAGCTCCACCTAAAAAACACCCCTGAAGCCCATACCCACAGATTGGACTTTCCACAGAGCTGCAAGAATACAGACACACGGATGGTGCCAGCTACCCCCGCGGCACACGGCTCCCGATCCCCAGACCGAGGACGGCGCTGCAAGCCGTTGAGGGACTCTGACCTCATGAACAGCCTTCAAATGAGCTTAACAAGAGATTACTGTAAATAAAAATAAATGAGCTTCACTCAGAAGGTCTTCATGACCCAGGCTGAGGATTCGTGACTGGAGCCGTCTCTGAGGGACTGACAATGCTGTGAGATGAATGAAGCCAATGTGTGTAGGGCAGCAGCTCCAGGCTGTGAGATCCAGTGCTGGCTGCTGGCCCGCTCCACCCTGCCAGGAATGGAGGGAGGAAAGCAGACCCTGGCAAAGACAAACCACGTGTGTGAGGCACTCCTGCTCCTCGGGGCTGGGCCCACGCCGGGAACACAGCATTAAAGATGCCATACTTCCACATATTTCCACCATGACTACGGCAGACAAAAACAAAAAATGCCAGGAGGCCTACTGTCGCACACCAGACCGGGTTAGAGACGTGTCACTCGCTCAGGTGCTTGTGGCCTGCGGTCTAAATGCCACAACCCGTTTCACCTCCCTCGGGATCCCCGTTTCATCCTCTCAAGCTCTTTGGGGATGGTTTAGGACGCAGCCTTAAAATTCAGTCCGGGCCACTTGGAGAGGCCGGCCCCACCAGGGACCGACCCTGCAACGAAACGTGACGGAAAAAAAGATTCCCTTATTCTAACCAGCATACTCCCCTGTGGAATTTGCCAGAAAAGCAATTAGCCAAAGAGTCGCACACCAACGTGGCTGACCACGGTAGCTCATGAGGGTGGGCACTGTCGCTTGCATCTCCCCTTCACCAGATGCCAACCCAACGTTCTTCCTGGGCAGCTCTGCGACAGACTGACCCAACCGTGTCACGCTGGCCAGCCACTTTCACCACAGCAGGAGTGTGTGCATCCCAGCAAAGGGCTTCTGTAACACGGCATTAGCGAGGAGGAGCCGTCAGTCCCGCTGCCTGCAGCCTGCAGTCTGAGGATGGCTCAGGGGAGTGTGGAAGGGTCTCGTACCAGAGCTAGCTTAAAGTCGTCCTTTGGGAACCAGGGAGAGAAACCTTAAAAAAAAGACTAAAAGAATGCAGAAATATACTCAAAGCTTCTCGACACAGCACAGGAAATCCCAGAGGGGGCGGGAGGCATTTTTAAAAATCATGAGGCTGCTCGACATCGCAGAGGAACAGGAGGTGGCTCCTCTCTGACTTTCACGTCCTGTTACAAGTCCGTTATCTAGGCGAACAGGCAAAGCAGGCCTGCCGGGCACTGGGCAGCTGAAGCGAGGGGGCAGGACAAGCGGAGAGAGTCTCACACCAAGAACCCAGGGGCTCCTAATGTGACCTTCAGCCAGGTTGGCAAAGAGTGCAATGACACAACATGTACCGAGTACAGACTGCATTTTTAAAGCCCTTGGACTTCCCACCACGACAGACTGCCAGCTATTTAAAACAATGAGCCGCCACACGCTCTCTGTCTTGCACAGAGGGGCTGTCCCACCCCCCCACTGGAGACTCACACCCCTAACGGATGTCACGTGAGAGTACAGGCGACAAGAGGCTGTCCATCACCACACAAAAACTAGACTGTTCAAGGTTGTATGCTGGCATGGTTGCTATGGGAACAGAGCGATGGCAATAAGGAACGCCCATAGATAAAATCTCGAGGCACACCTCACTCCATCGTTCAGAGGGGCGTCGAGGAGCTTGTGTCCTGTCCGATTTTTTTGGCCTGCACTTTTCCTTAGGGTCCATCGTGGGGGCTGCCAGATCTGGGGAACTGGGCAGAACTCCTGGACCCATCACACGACACCACCAAATAACAAAGAACCTGGTCTGACAGCTGGGTGCGAGACTCCTGCCGGTGAGATGGGGAGAAGCCGCATGCTTCTATCACAGCATAACATGGCAACAGTACTCTGTTAGGAGCCGTCCAGCCCCTATGCTGCTTGGAGACTCAGCAGCTAGCCAGGAACAAGCATGTTGGGGAGTGACCTGCACCTCTGCTATGGTACTGTCAGCACCTTGTGAGAAAGCCTCTTTAAAAGGGAGCCAAGGACAGGCTTAAGCCAGCATGTCCGAGCCGGTGGGGGAGCAGTTCCTCAGAGGGCTAATCAGGCATAAAGCATCTCGTGGCAGCCCCCAAAGAGGAACAGAGCTGCATCTTCTCCTGCATGATGAGCTAATCTCTGTGGTTCTGCTCACCAGAATGTGAGCAGGACTGGCTAAATTTATCTTCCAGCCTTGGTGAGACTGACTGGCATGAGTGGGATTTATAGAGACCTAATGAAGCAGGAGGACAGTTTGAACAACTCCAGCCCTTTGAAAACAATCATCAGCCCTTCACAGGACGATCCAGCAGGGGTCAGGGCCGGCACGTCTTAAAAGAGAGGGTCCTGAGGTCACATCACATGGTGCCCCAAGGGTGATGGGGAGGGGCTGTGACTACCTGAGTGAGTGAGTGAGTGAGTGAGTGAGTGAGTGAGTGAGTGTACCCACACTGAAGAAATACCACTGGGGATTCCACCATGGGGGACGCTTTCGGTCTAAGAAATAAAATTTATATAGGAAACTGGCTCACTATACCTCAGAGGCACCGAGGAACAGCCAATATCACCAGTAAAACAACATTACCCACAGGGGCACTGGCAATTAGACTGGCAACTCTTCTGCCAGAAGTTGCCATGGTTGGAGATGTTTCTAGAATACTCACTCCACTAAGGCTGGAGCTTGGAAATCTTAAGGGAAAAATAAGAAGTCACTTACCAAGAGGGTCGGTAAACAGACCAAATGGACACAGTCCGACTCACACCCGGCATGCAGCAAGTTCCTGGTGCTGTGGCAGTGAGCCGGGCACCAACCGTAAAGATATGCAGAGCTAATTAAAACAGGAAGTCACAGGATGAAACCCAGGGAACATGGGCTGAATATACGTCCGCTTTTGGCGTCATGGAAAGAAACACTTCTGACAAATCTCCGCTTTCCACAGAGGTCTTCGATCAATACCCTGCAGATCACCATGAAGACTGAGCTGCAGATGAACGGGGAAGTGGCACGGTCAGGATTTAGGAAACCTGCAACTCTGCAGGCAATTGAACGATGCCCTGTAGGACTGCCCGCCAATCACGTGTATCAGCTGGAAGCGGGAACATTAGATAAGCATGCAACTGTCCTCTGGGAGGAGGAAAGATGAGGATCAATTCCAGGCCTCCCGTTTAAGAGATAAGATTGCCACTGCATGAGGCTAGTCTTCCTCGCGAACGCTTCTAGCAACCAATCTTTAGGCTACAGAGAGAGGGTTTATGTTTCTGGTATCTTGGTGATTTAACTCAAACCTAATTGCTAGATATAGGATTCTGTGTTTCTATCTAAAGTACACCCCCAGAACCCAGGGTTTGAGCCCTTAACCACATGCTCACATCTCCTGCAAGGCCCAGATCATCCTGATTCTGTGACATCAGGTTTGGCCCGACTGAAGGGATGCAGGGGAATTTCAAAGTAGCGGGGCCGTTGCTCACTTACGTTGCCATGGTTGATGAAGCCGTGTTTGCGGGCCAACCGGTCGGCCTCCTCCACTCCCCCGGAGATGTGGACGGCCCAGGTGTTGGTGTAAATCTTCAGGGCCCTGGAGGCAGAGCCGAGCTGGGGGGTTAGGAAGAGCAGCAACACCAGCAGGAGGTCCATGGAGCAGGTCTCTCCTCAGAAGGGGTCCATGTGTGCCGCGCGTCGCCCTATCAGCGCTGTCCAGGGGCCATCTGGGGACACTGGGGGACACACACGGTCAGAGCCGACTGTGCCTGAGGAGGGAGGTCGCAGTCTAATTAGGGCAGCCCATCATGTTGCTATCACAACTACTGCTAAGCAACAAAGAGGAGGCCGAGTTCCATCTGACGGGAACATATCAAACACTCGTTACAGGAAGAGCTGAGCCGTGGGAAGGAGAAACACGGGTTCGTGGGACACTCCCGTCTCGGGCCTCACTTCCAAAAATAGCAGCTTCCCGAGGGAGAGTAAGCAACAGTGAGGTGGGGGCTGTTTGCAGGGATAGAGGTTGATGCAAGCTGAGAGGAGACTACAGCAGTCAAAGTTAAACCGCCAGCTACAAACCAAGGTGAGGCTTTGTCATTTTCAGTGTGAAGAGGAGCACCCCAACAGGATACATTCAACTCAGCCAACAAGAAAATTATAAACGAACCTGAATGTTTCATGAACGACCAACATGTTTGTCTTTGACTAAGGCACTCGAAAGCTGTAACCTGAGGTGTGTCACGTGGCAGACCCTCGGAATCAGCCCCGGTCTGCACCCTTTGGACCGTGAGGTTAAGGGAGACAGTAAGCCGCTACAGGCCCAACCGTGACAGGTCTGGGAAATCTCGACCTGCTCCACAGAGTCTCTTACAGGATCCCAGAAGCCTCCCCACAAACTGGATTCAGAAGTGACAGCTTTAACCAGTCCGGATGAGGGCTAGTGGGCTGGAGCACCATACACAGCTGCTCCGCTGTAGGCCAAAGCTTATAACCCAGTAAGCACGGACTGCCGGTACTGTTTCTCGACATTACTGAGCGGACATCCTCACCATTTACCGGTAATGTGGATCAACCCCATCACCCTCCAGCAGACCCCTAGAGAGGCCAGCTGCCTGCTTCCCAGTACCACTCCACACACAAACCACTTCTGATAGCCGTGTTCCAGCCCACAGCAATACCTGTGAGCCGCTCACTCAAAATTACGTACAAGCGTCTTAGACCCACCTCCCCCAGTGTTATCTGACACATCTAAATAAACCGGCCGTTCGTGAACAGCTGTTACCAGAGGCGTGACACGCTAACTGCAGTGTAAGCCCACATGCTGGGAATTTCCTATCACGATCGCATTTAAATAGCTGGGCACCTAAAAGCACGACGCGAAAAGAGACGGTTTTCTTACATATGGGGACAGCAGCATCCCTTATCCACAGCTCACCTTTATCATCGCCACCATGATCCCAGGACAATGTGAGGGTCGAGGCTTCGACGCTCACCCTTACTCTGTGTCTGCTGTTTGTACATTTTCCCCACGTTTGTGTAGGCATCTTGGCTACTCTGGTCTATTGAAAAATCTTGTTTTTTAGAAGTTTTGTCATTTCATTTTCCAAACATTGACACCACAAATGCACGACTACTTAACATCCCAGTATTGTTACGACTTACTGCATAAAAGCAAAGAACGGCAGATGAAAGGACCGCACTGTTGCCGTACACCTTCAGGGTGGGGAGTTCGAATCCCACGCTGACTCTGTTTGTGCAGAGTTAGCATGAACTCCTTGTGTAGTGCAGGTTTCCACCCACAATCCTAAGACAAACAATGAGGTGAACAGCTGTCCCAGAAGTCAAGTCGCTCTTTATTGTCATTTCAGCCACATACAGTCAGTACAGTACAGAGTGAAACGAAACAACGTTCCTCCAGGACCACAGGACTACAAAAGACTACACACAACATAAACTGCACGTGTGCAAACATTGCAAACAGTTCAAGGCAAGACAGCGCTACCCATGATGACAGCGCAGCGCCGAACGGTACACAGTTATGATGTATACAAAACTAGCAGAAACGCCCATAGTGAGTGTGTGTGTAGACCTGGATAGGGGCAGATATCTCAACCCGAGCATCTCCTGCCCTGTAATTCTAGTGATACACTCCAGGCTTCGAGGAAACCAACCATTAGTAGTTAAATAGGGTTTCTGCTGTGCTGCAGGAAAAATTTGTTTCAAATGTATTTTGACAACAGGGTTTGGGAAGCATGAACATCCCCTCCTGTGAGTCTGAAGCCCAAAGGTTTCATTCTCAAAAGGGACACCTAAAGCTTACAGCTCCTGCTTTTTGTTTTTAAAGCATCAAAGTATCTGAATGAACATTAAGCAGGTCTTCTTGATGCCATTAGCAATTTACCGCGGGTTAAAAGTGGATTAATGCACACATACAGGACCAGAGGCCCCACTGCTGTACCATAAAAAGAGTCCATCCACACGATAGCCTTGGTCACACAAACCATTCAAATGGCTGTAGCCCTGTACCCATCCTGTGTTAACAGTCTTAAGCTGGGGGGGGGGGGGGGATGGGTTTAAAATAGAGCGGCAGGGAGATTAAAATAAAAAAACAAACACCGTTGGAAATAAAA